>CM069141.1:35668506-35716006 GCA_035221665.1 Okamejei kenojei | reverse complement strand
AATATTCCATTAGGCCAGGATATGCCATTACTGCAGATAGACACAAAATGCTGGAGTAACTCAACAAGACAGACAGCATCTCGAGAGAAGAAATGGGTAATGAGAGTCAGGGGAGAGGAAGTCTAGAGATATGTAAGGATAAAGTGGGTTATTCTTCAGTTGAAACAAACACCCATTGAGAAGATAGTGCTGCCTTCTATGCCCTTAACCTAAATCAGGATTAGGTAAAATATTTATCTTGTGGAGCTTGCTTTGCAGTGCTTCATCACACCTTGTAATTTATGAAGGTCTCACAAATTTATGGAACACTCTGATGACATAAAAACCTGCCACCACTGAAATGATATTTGCAGAGCCAGCAAATATCATTTGGCTGATGCTTCAATGTCTTCAATAAATTCACCAAATACGCTGCTGTTGTTGGCCGAATCACCGAAGGTGAGATAGAATAGCTAGTTGAGTGGTGCTGCAACAATAACCTCCTGCTAAACATCAATAAGACTGAGGAACTAATCATTGACTACAGAAGTAATGAGACCACGTGCCAGTTTTTATGTAGTAGATCTATGTAGTATTATGTAGTAGTACAATCATTCTGAAGCAGGGTCCTGACCAGAACAGTTTTCATTGGTGGGTCGGTGGAGCATCAGATTCCTGTGAATTAACATTTTGGATGACATGTCCTGGGACCACAATATAGATGTAATTATGAAAATTCTCATCAGTGCTTCCACTTTCTTAGAAGTTTAAAGAGATTCGGTATATCACTGTATGCTCTAACAAATTTCTACAGATGCATTGTAGAAAGTATTCTGACTGTCTGTATCATGGCCTGGTATGGCAATTCCAATGTATAAGAACATAAGAGACTGCAGAAGGTGGTGGGCTCAGCCCAGTCCATCACAGGCACAGTTGAACACTCTATCAAAAGCTTCCAGTTGAGGTGCCATTCAAGAAAGCAGCATCTAACATTAAGGATTACACTCCCCTTCACTTTGGGCAATGCCCTCTTCTTGCTGCTGCAGTTGGACAGGAGGTATAGAAGCCTTAAGTTCAACACCATCGGGTTCAGGAACACCTACGTTCCTACAATTATCAAGTTTTTGAACTGACCAGTCCAATGCTAATCCAACCTTGGCAACAGAACACTATGGACCATCTCTTGCACTACCTTAGACTTTTAATCAACTTTTATATTTTTACACTAATATCTTGTTCTTTTGTGCAGTCCTTCTTTTCATTATCATAGAATTTCTGTGGATTTTATGTATAATTTATGTTTTTGTGTGATGTCTCAGAGTATGTGTCTGCAATGCTGTAGTAACGGAGATAACAGCACAAGCTGGAGATATTTTAGAATTCTTACCTGAAGCATGAACCCTACTTCTTCCACCACAGGTGCTGCCAGACTGCTGGATGTTTCTAACATTTTTTGGTTTTGTTTCAGATTTCCAACAACCACAGTTTTTTTTTGCTGAACATCAATACATCTGTAGGTCTTATTTGAAGGTTAATTTCATGCTGTTGGCCTACTGCTTTCTGAGGGCTTTCTACTATATACCCTTTTACTGAAAAGCTTGTATTTGCCTCGAAAGGAAGATAATTATTTTCACCAAAAAAACTATTCCATCATAAACAATGCCATCTTGAGTCACAGGCCAAGAAGGAAAGTATAACTTTATTCTCACATTTGAGAAGGAAATAATATAGTGGTATTTTTCAATACAAAAGATATATACTGATTTTCTTAAAAATATCTTTTAAAATAACAGGTTTAATGTGAAGTAAAGGAATTTTATATTTCTTCAATTAATATCTGGAAGGAATCCAAATAAATATCAAAGAATACATTTACATGTTTTAGGTTTTTAAGAAAATATCCTGTGTATTTTTCAATGTTAGTCCATTATTATGCAATTAGCAAAGGAAAATATCAAAATAGACGTTAAAATCGAAGGATTAAATTTCCCTGGTAGAAAAAATGTTAGTCTCATCATTTAAATATGTAATCACTGGGTTTTCAGCTTCACTGATGGGGATTGGGGCTGTTCTTATCTCTTCGAAGCACTGTGGCTCGTCCTATGATAGGCTGCATTACTGAATCCCCATGGTGTTAATTATAGTTATCAATCATTATGTCCCACATTTACTTCCTCAAATATGAAGGAACTCTTTGTAAAAGTGTATGGAAAGGGCTACATTAGGAAGAATCTTGGGATTTCTGTGAAGCAAATGCTAATATTAAGGACAATATAGTGAACAATGAAGATTTATTTTGTTGTACAGGGTGCTGGTAACTGACGGAAGGCAATTAAATTGGCTCATCATAATAGCCCAGGGATGGATGCATTAGCCTTTTAATTTAGTGTGAAGATTATGTAGTGGAATATTTTGCTGATTAGGCAACCTTTTTACTCAGAAGATGTGCAAGGATGTGTAATATCCTAGAAAAAAACCCCAAATGCAATATTGGAAATACGGGTCTGTAATATATGCTATTAATTAAATTCTGCAGCTTTCATGTAATAAATTATGTTCACTAATTTTTACAGGTTCAGATACAAGGTTCATTTCCCAATCTTCAGAATTAAGTTACAAGTTCTCCGAGTATAAACTTGAGCAAGTTTGAGCAAAATAACTTAATGTGGTGATTAATCTTTTGGGTTTCCTCCTTCTCCCACTTAGGACAAGCTATCAGCATCAGCTTAAAGCCTTTTCTAGATAGTCTGGCAGAGCCTAAACAATTGTTTTGTGGGAGAACATGACACAGAACCTTTCGCCCACAACTAGTAGTTGCACTTTTAGACAAGAGATGATATCACCACAGGGAACATAAACAAGACAGAGATCAATGTAGGAAGGAACTGCAAATGCTGGGTTACACCAAAGATAGACACAAAATGTTGGAGTAACTCAGAGGGACAGGCCGCATCTCTGGAGAGAAGGAATGGATGACATTTTGGGTGGAGACCCTTCAGTGTGAAGAATGGTCTCGACCCGAAACGTCATCCATTCCTTCCTCCAAAGATGCTGCCCATCCAGCTGAATTAGTCCAGCATTTTGTGTCATCTTCAATACAGAGATCTGTTGATATTACTTGCAAATAAGTCATGCTATTTTGGTCTGTGTTACAGCTCCTTGTGTTAGAAAACTCCATGTAAAGAACAGCAAAATGACTAAGTAGTGGTGTAAAATGTTCCTTTGCTGAAAGCTCCAATGGGATACACAATCTCATCAACCTGATGCTCGGGGGCCTGCTGTCCAATGAACCCTGACACTCTCTGCTGCTACATTTACAGTATGCGGCATGGTTATATAAGATCTGTGCATAGTTACAATATATAAACTGAATATATATATTCAGGCTACAATCAAGGATTGTATATATATATGTGTATATGTATATATATATATATATATATACACATATACACATATACACATATATACTATTACTAAAACTCTCGTCTTGACCACTTCCGGTTTGCTTTAAAAAAGATTTGCTCAAAAACGGTACTAGGATTTTTTCGCCACCTTACCGTTCTCCTCTGCTCCAAGCGCACCAAGTTTTGTTCTGATCGGTGAAATTATACAAAAGTTATGAAGGTTTAAAAAATCGTGAGATCAGCAGATTGATCTTCTTGCCTGACAATCACCATGAAGGTAACACCCCCTTCCGGCACCCAGTGGATAACAAATCCCCGGAGGCGGGGCTGAGTCTACAAGTAGTCCTGATTGAGTCCGCAAGAGTGGAGTTGGGAAAGCCGCTGTGTGGAGTCGGGAAAGCTGCTGTGTGGAGTTAGGAAAGTCACTGTGTGGGGTCGGGTAAGCCGCTGTGTGGAGTCGGGAAAAGCCGCTCTGTGGTGTCAGGAAAGCCGCTCTGTGGAGTCGGGTAAGCCGCTGAGTGGAGTCGGGAGGTGCTGTGTGGTGCCGCGGCCGATGGTCGCAGAGTGGAGTACCTCCACCCCCCCCCCCACCCCGCCTTTCCACACCTAACAATAAATTAACTTGGTAGTTACTTAATTGAATATGTGCCAAAGGTCATGTTCATGTATTTGGCAGCAGGCTATACATATATCAAGTTTATTACCCATTATTAAATATGAATGAGACCATTAAGATTTCCCAGTGGTCACTGTTTGAACATTGCCAGGCATTTAGAGTCATAAACTTTGCTGTGAATTTGGGCTAAGCAGCCAACTTCAATGTTGTCAACGTGAATGTTAGAGTTGAGCTGTTAGTCTTAAATATTTGCAGAGAAAATCTACAAATGGATTGAATAGCTATTCCAAAAGACTGCTGAGTCTTTTGAAATGTCTAAATGTCTGAGATTAGACATTTAAATGACAATAATGATCATGTAACTAAATTAACAGGACAAATGCAAGTTATTTTGCCAAATTTGGAGCAGGAGTAGGTTATCAGTGTGAATGAGATCACATTGATCTGCTGGTAACTCTGCATTTCCATCTACCTGCAATTATTGTTCAACCCCTTCCTTATCAAATGTATATCTGCATCTTAAAAATATTCAAAGAACCAGGTTCCATCAACATTGAGGAAGAGTTTCGAAGGCGTGCAACCCCACAAAACAGAAACAGTTCTGGACATCCATGTACATGCACGTGCCTAGTACACAACTGCTACAACACAACTGCTAACTGGGTGGATGACTGATGCCCTGGAGGCATCAAGGCCATCCACCCAGTAACTGATGCTGTCCTGGCCTAGATGTCTACCCTTGATCTACAACTTTAGGCTGTGCACGCCATACGCAAGAAGAAGACTGCACAAATGCATATTCAACTGCCAGCATTCCAAGACTGCATCTCATCTTGTACAAAAAAAAGCATCAAAGTACATAATCCCTGTCTTGAGAAGAGCTTCCTTGAAAAATTATAGAGGTGATAAAAATAATATCCTATGACATGTCACGTTAGTCCTGGTCGGGCTTGGGATAATAGCAAGTCCATGTAATCTGCATCGGGTGTAAATATACTTTCTTCTGATCCTTGCTGCTGCTTTATCTGATTTTCTTTTCTATCTAAGAGGAATAAACATTCCTTTAACCAGGTTGTGAATCATCAGTAGTAAAAGTAAAAATAAGACCAGGTAAAAATAATGCAATAACAAAGATCAGCTAAAAGGAAATTTAAATGTAATGAACCCTTATGTATTGCAGTGAAGAAATCAACTATTAAGAGATGCCGTGTCCACACATTTATGGTTTTGTGGTAGTTAAAAGTACTCCTGCACTGCAGGATCATAAATGCTCTCTTTCATTGGCACTACATAGTTACAAGTCATAGCAGACAATATTCCTGGTGCATTTCTGAACACAGCCATGTTACGAAGCTGGTGCATGGTATTTTAAATCTCTGTTGTGTATTTTACTGACTAAATATTTAAAAAATAATAATTGGGAGAATCTCAGAAGATTGTAAAATGTTTTTATCATCTATTTTATACCTGGCCTGGCGGCATCAAAACAAACCTGAGCATTTGTTTTTTTTCGCGACTGATATTTACTGAGTAAAATGTCTCTTTTGTGTAGCAATGCATATTAGAACATCATCTAAATGACCAGTTGAAGACTGTACTATCTAATGGTCTTGATATATACATAAATTATTATCATCATAAATCAGATCCTTTGAAGCAACGTTCTTTCGACCACGGAGGTCTGCCTAATCGTAAACATTACCCTGTTTAGCAAACACCTATAGCATGGCGGTAATTATTATTTAATCAATGCTAGTTAATGAATTTCTCCGTAATTCTCTGTCATGTTCAGCCTAGTAATCCTGCATTTGTACACCACAAAACCAATAAACATTTACATCCTGCGTGATAAATCCTGCAATGCTCTGGGTCTTGTGTCATAAAATCAATACTCCTCAGGTGTTATGTCAAGTCAAATCTTTCAATAATCGAGGAAGAAGAACATTTGGAAGCTTGGATGTATTTAGAAACTTATTTATAAACTTAGATAGTCTAAGCATTAATAATTACAATTTGGTGAATTTAAGGCAGCAACCTTATCAGTCTGCTGACAGGAATGCAGCCTTCTGCTTGGTTTGCTGTTTTCTAAATTATACATTTCTACTCTTAATCAACAAATTTAAAATTAATTGTCTCTTTTACTTTGTTATAAATCGCATTTCCAAGCAAACAACTCCAAGCCTCTTGTTAGAGTAGGTATGTTACAAAACCTACCTTTAGCGGCGCTGCAGTTCTGCCACTGCCCGTGTGCACGACTTTGGCGCCTTTGAGAGGGGGTCGGGTTTAAAATGCGATTTTTCTTCAGACTATTCAAATCAATTTTGAACAGGCTTTTTAGTTGCTGAAGAATAATCGCTTCGACTGCCGTTTTATTAAGTTTATTAAAATTAGCGCTGGAAAAATTAAAAGCAGGAGGAAATTAAAAATCATCTTCTAATGCCGTCAACGCCGACAACGGGACGGATCTTACGTAGGGATAAAAGAAGGTACACAGTTTTTTTTTAACATAAAAACGTGCTTCTTAGGAAGCCTTTAATCAAAATTTCATGTTGCGAAAAGGTGACTTAAAAAATATAAGAACCTGCAGTATGTTTCCTGTCGATATAACCATATAACCATATAACAATTACAGCACGGAAACAGGCCTTCTCGGCCCTTCCAGTCCGTGCCGATGGGAGTTAAATTCACCGCAAACCGCAACGTTCCAATCCATCACGTTCCTCAAAAATCCACTCGCAAGTTGATTTAAATGGCCATTAATTTACGGGAATTAAACACTAAATTCCTTCCATTTGGCCTATAAATTAATGACAATGAGATAAAAAAAATCATGTTATCATGTAATTGAATTTTATAATTAGCTACAATTAGGTAACTAACTAATTATATGCTTTACTTTCAGGTCATCCAAGTAAGATTGTTTCATATTTGTTTCAGAATGCTTCAATCTATAATAACTGAAAATTTCATTCAGCTCCCTTAATTTTTAAGAAAGTTATGGATTTTGACTGTCCTTGATCACAGCTTTTGTGTTAAGTCATGCATCCACACAGCTGTCTGGAGCATGTGACGTCATTTGAAGATGGACACAAAATGCAGGAACAACTTAGTGGGACCGGCAGCATCTCTGGAGAGAAGCAATGGGTGATGTTTCGGGTCGAGACCCTTCTTCAGTCTGAAAGAAGGGTCTTGACCTGAAACGTCATCCATTCCTTCTCTCCAGAGAAACTGCCGGTCCTGCCAAGTTACTCCTGCATTTTGTGTCTATTTTCAATTTTCTTGGCCCCGCTCTGGGAGTAGGAGTGGGGGTGGATCCGGACCGCAACGGCCGTGAGCCCCAGGCCGAGCTTGGAGATCGTTTGCCTGCTTCTGCTGCTGTTGGAGGTGAGACATTGCGTCGCGCCAGGGTCTTGGGCCTGTCCCACTTTGGCCGTCTGTTACGCGACAGGCCGCTGGCGCACGAAGATTTCGATCGCTACAAAATTTCGGAGCCCCGCGCGATACCGTGCACAACTCCATACCCCTCCGCCCTTCTCAGTGGGACCGGCCCCGTACGGCCACACGATGCCTGTGTGCCTCAACGTGACGACGAGGTCGCGTAATTTGCATGCCAAGGCCACTATATAGCATAATACACGAAAGAAGAAGAAACGCTGCCTAGCCTCGAGTGTTTGAAAATGTTACAATTTTTTTTGTAACAGCATAAATCCTGTGGAAGAATTACTATTGTGTTTAAGACTTTCAAACAAATACTTTCCAAAGCGTGCCATTGATGTCAGCTTCCCGTCCTTTCTTTTCTTGTTTTGAGATCAGTTGGTATGCGTTACTCTCAAGTGTTTCTTGATGATAGCTGCTGATAATACTTCTAAAGTTGTCATTACATTCCCTCACAACCACTATTTATCCAGCCTCAATTTAAACTTCCATTTACATTTCCTCATGACCACTATTATTGATAGCGTCAATTTCAACTCAACCACTTTTATAATTATATCACCTTTGCCATTCATCCAATTATATTCCTTTCTGTTCTATCTTCTATCCCTTGCTCTGTACATGTTTAAAACTTTCATCTGTAGTTTGATCTGTTTTTCGATGTGGCATTATCAATCTGAAATTCTAACTATCATAGTAGGTATTATAGGTATAGCCTGACCTAATTAATATTTTCAGTTTCTATTTCAGATTTCCACCATCTGCAATATTTTATGTTTGTGTGGGTGTTTAGTGGTGCAGAGTGCTATTCAATGCATGGATGTTTTAAATATTCTGTGCATGCACTGATTTTAAAAATATTGATGAATGGTGGAGAAGGATTAGAAGAAAATGGCAAGTGGTGTTGGGAAAATTAGGCAGCAGATCAAGTATAGAAATGAGCAGCTGCAAATGCTGGTTTACAAAAGATTAGTTGTTGGAGTAGTTCAGTCGACCAGGCAGTATCTCAAGAGAACATGGACAGGCAACGTTTGGAGAGGCCACAGGGCCCTTCTTCAGACTGATCATGGTGGGGGCGTAATAAAGCTCAAAGAGAGGAGGATCAGGACAAAGCCTGGTTGGTAAAAGGCTGACACAGGTGAGGAGGGTTATTTGATAGGCAGATGGTTGGACAAAGTTTCTCCATGAGCAAGTGGCTCTCACAGAGTAGATTCATGCTGATTGGGAGATCAAAATAACACATCTTGCCAACAAATAAAATAGCAATAACCAACTTGACCAGTATGGCTACAGTTATGAGGAAAGTCTCATATAGCTTTGCACTACTGAGGACTACCATTGCCTACTTGCAGGATAGGGGGATGGACACCTGCCTAATCTGCTTGGACCAGGATATTGCAACGTACTTGATGGATGTGCTCTCCAAAATGGGCTTTGGGGAGGGAGTCAGGAACTGGATCCAACTGCTCTACACAGACATCTGTAGTCCATTACAAAACAATGGATGGGAATTGGATAGTTACCCCATCAGGTCTGGAGTCAGGCAGGGGTTCCCATTCTCCCTGACTTGATTGTGTGAATCAACAAGACAGTGACATGGCTAGGCTATGGGGGCACTCAGATTAAATCCTCCTTATATCCTAACGACGTTGATGTCGCCATTTCTTTCTCGGATTCATGGTCAGTCCACAGATTGATTAGCCCACATGGGCGACCTAATCGGCGAGTAAAAAGAGTGTCTTCGACCATCCAGCTCGAGGGCATTCGCCTGGAAAGCCTCGAGCTTGATCGATCCTCTGCATTGAAACCGCGAGCTGCATCGATCGACCGACCGCGCACTCACATGCACACAAACAAAGCTCGAAGGCGGGTGCCAGGGATAGCAGAGCAGCGCTATCTGCACGATGAAGATGAAGGTAAAATGGCTGCACAGCAACGGTAAATCCTTTAGAGGGGGGAGGGCGGAGAAGGAGGGAGAAGTGGAGAGAAGGGAAGGGGGAAGGGAAGGGGGAGAAGGAGTGGAGACACTTTGAAGAAGTACAATAAAGTTTAGCGGGCATTTTACCTACCAGTAGATCTTCCTTGATCCTGAAACTCCAATGAGCCAATCAAAATGCCCGGTCGGCAAAGGAGATTGCCTATGGCTGCCCTCGACTGCCTGTAAGTAAATAGTGACCCCACTCCACCGCACTATGAGTTAAAAAGACCTATGCCAACCAAATTTTACTTGCGGAATATGCTGAAAATTTTTCAGCGACCTAGCTGAGGTCGCGAGTATTCGGGAACTTCCCTTGAGCATGAAGGAGAGTTCCAGTGACCTCATAGGACCTCTTAGGACATCGTATCGACCATGCTGCAAGTTTTAAAGTCGAAGACACTCTTCTCAACTCGCAGATTAGGTCACCCAAGTGGGACAGGCCCTTTAACATCAGTTTACTGCAAGAAGGGCAAAGCCAAGCACTTTGGCAACTGGCCCAACCGATCCTCCATCCCCTCACTATCAGGTCTGATCAAGAGTCAAGAATGGTTATTATCATATGTCCCAGGTAGAACAATGAAATTCTTACTTGTGCAGCACAACAGAATATGTAAAAATAGTACACTGTAAACAATATAATAAATGCGAGAGAAAAAAAGTTCAGTGTGTGTATATATACACACACACATACTCACAAATACACACTCACACTCACACTCACACTTCAGATCATTTACCTTGTTGTGGTGAAGAGGCTTGCATGACCCCATGATTCCGAGAGCGATGCCGTCAGAAGTACCAGCTTCTGGTAGGGCCACTCATGGCGGTAAGGTCGAGGATGAGGGTCCAGACTAAGAACAATCCAACCTACTAGACCTCAAAGGCGGACCAGGCGGACAAAGTTATCTTGAACTCAACGGTTGTGAAGGCAGATGACGACTGCAACAGATCTATCAGCTCCAATCGTCTTGGTTCCCTTGCCATTGGAATTAGTTGATCGATTTGTGAAGGACCATGTGCTTCTTGAAGTGCAACATCAAGTACACGTTAAACGAAGACACGCACAGGCGTCTTCGTTCTGTGAGCTGCAAAGCCAGCCATCTGAGAGTCTATAAAACAACAGAACATAAACCATCATCTTCAACCTCGAGGGGTAGCCACTATGATATGATACGCACACTCACACGCACGTACACACAAAAAAAACAACAATAATAGTCCATTGTAGTTCAGATCTTATTTGAGGTTGTAGTGTTTAATTGCCTGATGGCTGTTGGTAAGAAGCTGTTCCTGAACCTGGACGTTACAGTTTTCAGGTTCCTTGTACCTTCTTCCCGATAGCAGGAATGAAATGAGTGTATGGCCTGGGTGGTGTGGGTCTCTGCTGATGCTGGCTGCCTTTTTGAGGCAGCGACTCCAGTAAATTCCTTCGATGGTGGGGAGGTCAGAGCCGGTGTTGGACTGGGCAGTGTTCACAACATTTTGCAGTTTTTTTTGTTCCTGGGCATTCAAGTTGCCGAATCAGGCTGTGATACAACCAGTCAATATGCTCTCTACTGTACACCTGTAGAAGTTCAAGAGAAGCCTCTCTGACATACCAAAATCCGTAATCTTCTCAGGAAGTAGAGGCGTTGATGTGCATTCTTTATAATTGCATCAGTGTGCTGGGTTCAAGAAAGATCTTCGGAAATATGCACACCCAGGAATTTTTTTTGACTCTCTCCACCATATAAACAGGATTGTGGGCCCTCATCCTTCCTCTTCCAAAGTCCACAATCAGTTAATTGGTTTTACTGATATTGAGAGCCAGGTACTGGCACCATTTGGTCAAACGGTCGATCTCACTTCTATACTTTGACTCATTGTCATCTATAATTTGTCGAACAACGGTGGTGTCGTCGGTGAATTGAAGATGGAGTTCGCACTATATCCGCCTATACAGTCATGAGTATAGAGTGAGTGGAGCAGGGGGCTGAGCACACAGCCTTGAGATGCTCCCGTACTGATTGTTATTGAGGAAGAAGTGTATCTGCCAATCCGAACAGACTGGTCTGTGGATGAGGAAGTCGAGGAGCCAATTGCAGAGGGATACGCAGAGATCCAGTTGGTAACCAGTTGTGTTTGTTTGTTTTTTTTTTAATCAAAAATATTTATTCAAATATTAAAATTATATATATAGTACACTAAAAAACTAAACAGAACCCACCACCAGAATACACGACAAATGATAAAACTTTGTATAATTTTCTTACACTCCTTGTCAAGGATGCATTCAATCCCCCGCAGTGCCCAGTGGTAACCCGCTTTAAAAACATTTTTTAATCTAAAATATTTATTCAAATATTAAAGTAGTATATACAGTACAGTAAAAAACAAAACAGAACCCACCACCATAATACACGACAAATAATAAACTATTATACAACTATCTTACAATCCTTGTCAAGGATGCATTCAAGCCCCTGCAGTGCACTGCGGTAACCAGCTTTGAGGAGATGATTGTATTGAACACCAAGCTGTAGTCTATAAACAACAGCCTGACGTAAGTGTTTTTCTTGTCCAAGTGGTCCAGTGCAGAATGGAGAGCAGTGAGATTGCATGCCCTGTTGTCAGGGTAGGTGGACTGTAGTGGGTCGAGGTTCTTGTTGAGGTAGGAGTTGATATGCACCATAACCAACCTCTCAAAGCACTTCATCACCACGGAAGTTAGTGTCACTGATCGATAGTCATTGAGGCATGTCACGACCACCTGAAGGTGCTAGTTTGGAGTGGCCAAGGCATGCAACAAAAAATAGCTGGAGGATAACCAAGGTCAAACGAAGATTGGGACTATGGGAGCAATGCTCCCTCTTGATAACCTGGAATAATTTTGTCATCAGGTGTGAGGGGTTCACGGGGCTGCTATGCTTGGTGCAGTGTGTGGCCTGTGTCCAGTTCCTATGCCCTGGCAAAAACCCAGTCCATCTTCCAATTCATCAGGGATTCAAAGATGGAGCGAGTCCGATGGTCATGATGAACGTCCACAAACAAGGAAGGGCAAAAGTGTACCCAACGGTGCCCTCATCCTGATGGCCACCTTTGTATGTGGCTGCATCAGGCTGGGCGTAGAGCCAAAGCACGTCGGGACTGAGTAACTATTACCCTCTGAGGTTCTCCCTGTCCCCGATGTTGCGAAGGGTGACTGTCATTGCTGCCACACAATGTGCCGGTCAGCTGGATATTGTAATACCACTTGTCATACCACCTTTGACCACACCCATCAGCCAGTGATCAGCACAAAACATCCTTCAGGCACTGCAGGCCAAGGACTCGATGGATCCAGTGGATTTGATGGATTCCGATGGATTCCCTTAGCCAACCGCCTAGCTTGTCTCATGAAATGCCTCATTAATAGAATTCACTAGCAAGCACCAAGACCTCATGTGGCCAATGGGGAGAGGGGCCTTACTAGTCAAATCTTTCCTGTATCATTGGAGTCTCCATCGACTCCACAGTCAAAAAGGCACAACAGAGAATGTGCTTCCTACAGCAGCTGAGGAAGCACAATCTGCCACAGGCAATGATGGTCCAAGTCTCTATGGCCATCGTAGAGTCTGTCCTCACCTTCTCCATCATGGTCTGGTTTGGCTCTGCCACTAAGCACGACACCCGGAGGCTGCAGCGAATCGTCCGATCAGCTGAGAAGGTTATTGGCTGCAACCTTCCCTCCATTGATGAACTGTACACGGCAAGGGCCAGGAAGCGAGCGGGTAAGATCATCTCTGATCCCTCTCACCCTGGCAACAAACTCTTTGAATCACTTCACTCTGGAAGGCGACTTCAGACTGCCAAAGCTGCCACAGCCAGACATAAAAACAGTTTTTATTCACGAGTAGTTGCTCTACTCAACAGCCAAAAATCTGTAACCTCCCTTTGATCTGGTATTCTGTTGGTTCACATGCTTGATCAATGGTGTTTCATCATGAATGTTTTATTATTATTAATGTTTAGTGTTTTCTGAGTCATTCGTAACTGTCACTGTATGTCATGTTGTTAGTTGTGCGCGGAGCACCAAGGCAAATTCCTGTATGTGAATGCTTGGCCAATAAACTTAAAAACGTACTTACTTACTATAGATGCATGCAAAGAGAGCCAGGAAAAGGTTGCCAAGGTCCTCACTGCCCATCCCAAGCAGGACTGTAACAGAGGACTGATTTATGGGTTGTTCCCTGGACTACACCTGGAGTGCTGCTGGAAGACCATCAACTCATATAATAAAATATGATCACTGGCCTGCCCAAAGCTTTTGGCCTCCCATCGCCATGTGATGATGTCCATCAGGGAATTTTGCTGAGTGCAGGAGTACATATTGAGGGATGCACTGAATTTTGTTGCAGACAATGTGAAGGGTCTGTGGAGAGGATCACAGTCCAGAGTTCTCCTGCTGCTGGCACATTGAGGGACTGAGTCTGGTGGGGAAACCTCTCAAACAAGGGAAGGAATATCACCACATGGGGCTACTTGAGCGGCCAGAGTGTGTTGTTTAAATACAGGTGTGAACACTACTGAGTATGACACTACATAATTTGTAGACAATGAGAATGTATGAAGATATTTTTGCAGCTTTTGATCTTGTACATATTTTTTATTCTGAATAAAGTTTATTTTTGGAAAAAATTGCCTATGTCTGAATTGACCAACATAAATGTGCAACCTAGACTGTGCAGTCTGTTGCCATGGACACAATCAGCACCAGTTTTGTGCATTTCTATGATGCTGTGAGAGTGTACTTTTTTTCTGTTGCAGATTTGGCACTGAGAGTATTTCAAGTGATTATCATACTGCATTTTGGTTTTCATGACACTCTTTTCTCATTCTGATTGAAACCCTGTGATCTCCTTCAGAATATTATTTTAAGGGTAGTTTGCACTGGGGGAAGTTATGCACTCACATCAGCAGCAATAGTGGCCATCAATAGTTTCCCTGTCCCAACAATATTAATGGGACAGGGAAACTGTACAGTAAAGATAATATGCGGTTCATATTACCAGAAATTGACTGAAGTTTAATAAGCTGAGCGGATTGAACGATCTGAAACTGTACGATCTGTGACAAGTATTGGTGAGAAAGAAGTGTATGTGCTAAATTTAACCATGACTTTTCTTCTCTGTCCCGCAGTAATTTTTGATTATCTACAGGAAAATAGTATTCACATATCATAATAAATAGGGCTTCACTGCCTGAGTTCATACCCAAAACCTTTGGAAATGCTATTAGTCAGAAGCTGTTGAATTAGAACCATTGGAAGAGCAATTCATCTGCCCATCAAAGAACTATCATCATGAACAATTATAACTATCACAATCAACCTGTATTTGGAAAATCAAGGAGTGATTAGGGATAGCCGGCATGGTTTTGTGCATGGAAAAATCATGTCCCACATATTTGATTGAATTTTTGAAGAGGTGACGAAGAGCAGTGACTAGAGCAGGGTGTGGACATTGTCAACATGGACTTTAACACGGCCTTTGATAGGATCCCGCATGGCAGGCTATTCTGGAAGATTAGATCACATGGGATTGAGGGTGAGTCAGTCAGTGGTAGTGGAGGGTTGCTTTTCAAATTGGTGGTTTGTGATTCATGGTACGCTGTTGGGACCAGTGCAGAGTCCATTGCTGTTTGTCATCTATATTAACGATTTGAATGACAATATTGTCAACATGTTAAATGAGTTTGCAGATGACACCAAAAGTGATCGCATAGTGGACAGCGAAGAGGGTTATTTCAGATTACAATGAAATCTGCTGTAGATCAACTGGAGTGGGTTCACAGAATGGCAGATGAAGTTTAACCCAGACTGTGTGAGGTGTTGCACTTTGGTAAGTTAAACCAGAGCAAGACTTGAACAGTGAACAGTTGGAGAGTGTTGTAGAATAGAGAGTCGTAGGTGACAGGCACATACTTACCTGAAAGTGGAGACACAAGTAGACAATATGCTGACAAAGATGTCTGGCTTGCTTGGCTTCATTGTTCAGGGCACTGAGTACAGGAGTTGGGATGTCATGTACAACTGTACAAGTCACTGGTGAGACCACACTTGGAGTATTGAGTAAAGTTCTGGTTGCCCAACTATAGGAAGGCTGGAAAGGATGCAGAAAAGATTCATATGTTATCAAGAGTGGAGGGTTTGCAATATATGATGAGGCTGGATAGCCTGGGACTTTTTTCCTTGGAGCATAGGAGGCTGAGGGGTGACCTTGTAGAGGTATATACAATCATCAAGTGAATAGCCACAGTCTTAACCATTGGGTAGAGGAGTCTAAAACTAGAGGGTGTAGGTTTGAGGTGAGAAGGGGATGATTTAGAAAAGGGATCTAAGGAATAGGCTTTTTACACAGAGGGTGGTAATTTTACTTCGGAGTCACGTGAGTGACTACGTGAAGAACCCGCCTCACGCTGGCAACGCCATGACGTCAACGCTGACGGCGCGAGGAGGAGCTGCAGTAAGGAGCAACTCCTCGGCAGCGGTCGGAACGGCCCGCAGGTAAGTGCAGTTAGACCGGGGCGTTTTTTAGGTTACGCTGGGTGGCTCCAGCAAAACGAAACCAAAAGAAAAATTTAGAACCACGTTAACGTGCTGATTGAGCACTGATTATTAAAGAAAAATGGAGAAATCGGGAAAGAAGTTTTCGCGGGTAAAAAGATGTTCCCGGGGTGAAAGTAAAAATACGGGACGCGAAGTTAGTGCGGACCCGGTTCCGATACCGTTGGCCGCCGATGTACCCGATAGTGAGTTTCCAGATTCTCCAGAAATAATAACCACGGAGGAAAATGTTCCTAAAAAAATGCAAAAAGAAATCTGGAGAGGCCCGTGGTTTCTGATGACTCTGATATTGAAAGACCTCCAGACAATAAAACTATGTGGCTAAAAATGGAGCATATGGAGAAAGTTCTCCAAACAATAATGAGACTAGGGTCAGAGTACCCAGATGAATCCCAAAAAATCCCTGAGGGGTTTGAATATGATGAATATGGCTGTGGGCCAAGTTGGGAATATGATACTCCGGACCCAGGATTTGGGCTGGAAGAAGTCTCATGGGATGATATCCCAATCGATTTAGGGCTGCAGAAGGCAGACCCTGCTGGTGGCTATATGGCTTTTGAAAGCACACCACAAAGTAAAAAGAAAAGGCCTAATGTGCCTGGGATAGCACAAGATTTTGCTATACCTGAAGGAAGTGGTGAGGCTATGGAAGAAATCCTAGCTGCAAACATAAATTATATGGTATCTCACCAACTTCACAATTCTGTGATGAATGAAACATCAGAATTATATAAAGCTCCAAGAAATTGTGCCTCATTGGAAGTACCTATGGTGAATCCGATGATATGGACGTCTATGACTCCAAGAATGAGAGCCCTAGAAGTGAAGTTTCAAAAGGTGCTCAAATTAATTTCTGCTGCCATTACGGCCTATGGCAGGCAAATGGAGAATCTGGAAATGGAAAAGATTCAAAAGGATACTTTGGGCTTATTATGTAATTCATTCTATGAAATTAATTGCATGAGGAAAATGGCGATTCGGCCCATATTTTCACCCTAGATTGCAAGCCTGTGTCAAGAAAGTGGAGTTCAAGCTCCTGGGTATTTGTTTGGAGAAAATCTGCCGAAACAGCTGAAAGAGTTGGATGAAGAAGCTAAATATTTTAGCAATGTTAAACCTTTTGTTTTTGGACAAAGAAGGGGTTTTTCGACCCGAAAGGGGTTTCGATTTCCGTTATAGAAGCAGAAGTTTGTCACGAAAATACTATCGTGCTGTGCAGGCAAGTGCTTCCCTGTATTCGGAAGAAGGAGACCACCACGCTCATACGGAGAGGTATTAAAGACTTATATACTTAAAGAAACTGTGGATGACTCTCCAGTTGGAGGGAGATTGCAAAAATTTTATAATGCCTGGCTTTAACATTACTTCTGATCGATATGTATTACAAGCAGTTTCGGGAGCCATTATTATTTTTAAAGAAGGGTTAATCCTCCTGTACAGAATAGACCTGCTTATGCTTATGTGTTTTCTGCAGAGGAAAGAATGGAGATTAATGTGGAAATTGACAAATTATCTGGAAAAGGCGTAATTGAAAAGGACTTATGAACATAAGCATCAATTTGTCTCTAATATATTTCGAAGAGATAAAAAAGATGGTGGTTGCAGAATTATTCTGGACCTTACAGATCTGAATAAGTTTGTAGAATACAAACATTTTAAGATGGAGACATTCAGTACTGCAAAATATCTTATCTCAGCAGGGTGTTATATGGCTAAGATTGATTTGAAGGATGCCTATTATTCTGTAGCAATTCATCAATGCTTCAGGAGGTATTTAAAATTTAATTGGCTGGGACAATTATGGCAGTTTAAAGCTTTACCAAATGGATTGAGTTCGGCTCCTAGACTCTTTACAAAACTGTTGAAACCAGTTTTAGCCCAATTAAGAGCACAGAAAACACATTGTTATGGCTTATCTGGATGATATTCTGATCATTAGTGATACTCAAGAGTCAGCTGAGCACTCAGTTTCAGGTTACTAAAGCTTTGTTTGAAGAGCTAGGGTTTTTGATTCATCCAATTAAGTCCCAGCTGCAGCCAGCACAATCAATTAACTTTTTGGGGTTTGTAATTAACTCAGTGACTATGTTAGTTACTTTGCCAACAGAGAAAGCCAATGACATCTTGATGACTTGTAATTACCTCATTCACAAACCTTATCCCTCCATCCGAGAAGTGGCGAAAACCATTGGGAAACTGGTAGCAGCATTTCCGGCAGTGGAATTTGGTCCATTACATTATCAAAATCTTCAAAGGGACAAAATAAGGGCTCTTAAAGGGAAGGCAGGTCACTTTGGACAGGCCTATGCAATTAACAAAAGAAGCTGTGTTTGGAATTACAATGGTGGGTTGAAAATGTCCCACAAGCTGCTAAGAATATCATGATTAAACAACCTGAAATGGTTTTACAAACGGATGCTAGTGCTCTCGGATGGGGGGCTACAGATTCGTCCTCCAGTTGTGGAGGTAGATGGAAAGCTCAAGAAGAAGCGTTTCTTCAAGTTTATGGTATTAACATATTTGGAGTTATTGGGTGCTTTTTATGGACTTAAAGCATATTGTTGTGCTAAACAAGGTCTACATGTGTTAATACAGTTAGACAATAAAACGGCTGTTGCATACATTAATCACATGGGGGGAGTTAGGTCATTATCATGTGATTGTCTGGCCAATGAGATATGGCAATGGGTGTATTGGTCGCCAAATATGGATTTCAGCAAGCTACATTCCGGTAAGGACAATGTGGGTAGCAGATGAAAGGTCCAGGATTTTTAAAGATAATACGGAATGGATGCTTAAGCCAGCAATATTTAAGAAATATTGTAAACCAATTTGGGTTGCCAGAAATAGATTTGTTTGCATCTAGGCTTAATCATCAGTTGCCTACTTATGTGTCTTGGGAACACGATGCAGTAGCAGTAGCAGTAGATGCTTTTTCATTACACTGGGGAAAGATGTTCTTTTATGCTTTTCCACCATTTGCTTTGATTCAGAGATGCCTGAAGAAGATAGAACAAGATTCTGCTTCTGGATTGTTGGTAGTTCCAAATTGGCCAACTCAACCTTGGTTCCCAGTAATGCTGAATATGATTAAAGAACCATATATGTCGATTCCTAACTGTAGTGATATCTTGACTAATCCGGTAACTAAAGAGATTTACCCATTGTATGCATATATGAATTTGTTAATCTGCAGGTTTTGACCAGACCACTACAGGAGCTGGATTGTCGGACCAAACTATGGAAGTTATGGTTGCATCATGGCGCAATAGCACACAAAAGCAATATATGACACATATTAAGAAATGGGAGGACTTTTGCACACAGTCAAATATTTCTTACGATACTGTAAATATTGCAAATGTTTTGGAATTCCTTGCCAATTTGCATTTTCAGCAACATTTAAGTTACAGTGCCATTAACACTGCACGCAGTGCCTTGTCGTCCTATTTAGGGCTTATGACTGATCAGAGATCAATTGGGTCGCATTCCATTAATATCTAGATTCATGAAAGGAATCTTTAATATTAATCCACCCAAACCAAGATACACAGAGATTTGGGATGTGAGCATTGTACTTACGCTATTAGACAATGGACTCCAATTGAAGGGTTGACATTGGAAAGATTGACATTGAAATTAGTCATGTTAATGTCACTGGTCTCAGCTCAAAGAGTGCAAACTTTACAAATGTTGCGTTTAGACTGTATGCATGTGACTACAGATAATGTTGTGTTCTATGTTTACGAGTTTTGATCAAACAAAGCAGACCAGGGAGATCTGGAACAAAGGTAACCTTTCAAGCTTATCATATTGATCCTACTTTGTGTGTGGTTAAACATTTGAACGAATATATTAAAGTTACTGACACCCTTAGAGGAAATGAAAAAGCGTTAATGGTTACGCACAAAAAAAACACACACAAAAAGCGTCAGTTCAAACTATCTCAAAATGGTTGAAACAGGTGTTGGTTTTTAGCGGGAGTAGACACTGATGTGTTCAAATCTCACTCCACCAGGGCGGCAGCTACGTCCGCGGCGAAGGGGCGGGACGTACACCTCTCGAGCATATTTTAAAAGTCGCAGGTGGAGTAAAGAAGAAACTTTTTCAAAGTTCTACAATAAACCTGTTTCACACTATGACAAGCTTTGGACACGCGGTGTTGGGAGCACTATAATCACCTGCTTTGTTTACTATTAATTGCTATAATCAATGGTGTAGTCACTTCTATCTTTTATCACTTGTAATCATTTTTCCCTCAATTATAAGGAGGGTTATTATATGGTCTTTTAAACCATTAAAAAGTTAATTGTGAAATGATCTAACATTAGTCTGGTTTCTCATGTATGTGTTTACTTAGCCGGACTGTCGTACGGATTGATTCTACGACATAAAAAACACAGAAAGCTTTAAAATCTTCACGTAGTCACTCACGTGACTCCGAAGTAAAATAGTAAGATTAAACAAGAACTTACCAGTTCGAAGTTTGATCGTTATTTTATGAGGAGTTACGATGAGGGGATTACGTGCCCCTCCGCTCCCACCCTCATAAAATAAATGATCAAATGGTAGTTCTAAGTCTTTTATGAGCCTTACTATGTTACTCCGGCTTTTGGTGTTCTGTGTTTTTCATGCCGCTGCTTTGAAGTATGCCGTTGCCAGCGTGAGGCGGGTTCTTCACGTAATCCCTCATCGTAACTCCTCATAAAATAACGATCAAACTTCGAACTGGTAAGTTCTTGTTTAATCTTACTATTACATGGAACAAGCTGCCAGAGGAAGCTGTAATAGCAGGTGCAATTACAACGTTTAAAATAAATGTAGACAAATGCATGGATATGAGAGGTTTAGAGGCATATGGGCCAAATGCAGGCAAATGGGAGTAGCTTAGTTTAGTTTAGTTTTGAGTTACAGTGTGGAAGCAGGCCCCTCGCCCATTGCGTTCACACTGATCAGCGATCCCCGTACATTAGCACTATCCTACACACTAGAGACAATTTACATTTTTTTACCAAAGCCAATTAACAAACCTGTACATTTTTGGAGTGTGGGAGGAAATGGAGCATCCAGGAACCCCACGCAGTCACAGGGAGAATGTACAAACTCCATACAGACAGTGCCCATAGTCAGGATTGAATCTGGGTCTCTGGTGCTGTAAGGTTACAACCCTACCGCAGTGCCACCTTGCAGGTCAACAACTTGGTTCAGCATTGGTGAGTTGGGCTGAAGGGCCTGTTTCCGACCTGTGTAACTCTATAATTCTAATCGAAATGCTACTCTTTGGCAAGGACTGAAAAGTTTACATGTGGTATTTCAAATCAATATGCAGTTAGCACATTTCAGAAAAGTTACGTAGATGGGTTAGTTTGTATTTTCCCTCCTGAAATGGAATCACATTATAAATAAGCAATTTATTTTATAACTATTGACATTGTGTTTCATCGCATGAAATATAATTCAAAATTTTGCCTTAGTAACATTTTATGACTGTGTCAATCAGCCAACACAGTAACCAGACAGAATCGGCAAATGAGGACCTAATCAGGCAGATCAAGGAAGGAGTGCAAAATAAAGGAGAAGCTGATGGTGTTTTTACCATAAAAGTAAGAGTTCTCAGTCAGTTGAGCACTGCACTCTAGGAAGGGTGACCTGCCTCATTGAATGAGGCAATAATGAATGAATTCCCAAGATAGTTTTTAGAGTATTCTCAGCTCATAGCATAGAGGGTTCACAAGAAAGGGTAGGGCATTATAGTGAAATAAAGAAAAACAAGCTGTTGGAGGAACTCAGTAGGTTTGGCAGTATTTGTGAAGGGAAATGGAAAGTCGACATTTTGGGTTGAGAAGCTTCTTCACTAATGTATTGGCGGACAGATAGCTGGTAGAAAGAGGTGAGGGAAACGAATCCTTGGTCTCAGTAACTGATATTTTATCATCTGCAGTCCCTATGTCTCCAAGGGTATTGTGGTTTCAGCTGTCTTATTAAGGTAATCGCTCAACCTCAAATAAAAGTGTATCAAACTCAAAATGAGGAATCCTGCTCTCCTTGTCATTTCTTAAATCCCTGGTCAGGAGTTTTGCAAAAATTCAGTGGCCCATTGTAAATATGAATGGCTGGGGCAGCACCAATCCCACAATTACAAAGCCAAATGTAGTTTTAATTGCATCATTAAGTGGCTAGTGGTCCCCCATTTGTAAATATGAATGGCTGGGGCAGCACCAATCCACAATTACAAGCACAAATGTGAATTTAAATTGCATCAATTAAAAGAGTGTTCCATCTGGTAAAAATAAATTATTTAGCCAAGATAGGATAAGGTCATTAAACTTAAGAAGATATCTGCTAATTTAGAAAGAATTGTGCAGAACAAACAATCATTGAAGGAATGTTTATATGAGATTTTATGAAAAACGTAACAGCATTTCAAAAGTCAGTAGTTGGTGAGAATTATTAAGAATAGAGACAAGACAATAAAAGACCATCATTAAAAAACATTAATTTCATGGGTACATCAATTCAGAATAAGGCACTGTGTATCTTTAATAAGAGAAAGAAATTAATTCTAGCTCAGTAGCTGGAACATTTTGATTATTCATAAGCTCTAGAGGTGAAATAACTGATGCATAATTTAGTGGTAATCCTTACTGGGTGATGAGAGGAAAGGTAGGTAGAAGCGCTTAGGAGTACAGCAACAAAAGTGAATTAACAGACCAAAGATGTTTTATTAATAGACATAAAAATATGAATTCCAATTGTTCTTGTACATTTAAATTGGAGACAGGCTTCTAGGTACAACGCATGAGGGATTTCTTGGCTAAAATGTCACCAGCTCTTATTTGCAACATCTGTGATTATTATACCAGTTTTTGTGTCTGTATTGCATAGCTGCTATGGAATAAAGTTATTTTTTCTTGCCATTAATTACTTAAGAAAAAGGATTTTGTCCTTCTGTCTTTCAGGATATTACAAAGAGCCTGTGAAATGAATCATGCTGGGAGCTGCAAGCTGTCATGAATAAAATATAAACAACCATCAATTCCACACACCAGTAAGGGATAGGGTTCAAGAGTCAAAACCCAAAAGAGGAGAACATATCTCCATTAACTTGAAGTGACTGGTACACTGGAATCCTCTCAGACATCAAAGGATGGGAGGAGACCGAAAACACGATAATGGAAACAAATTCTGCCTTTAATGCTTCTGAATTTTAAACACAGACAATTGCCGCTATATTCCCCAATTATATATACACTATGCCAGAGTGCTGAATGAATTCAATATTATGCCGCAGTGGAATTTATGTGCACGATGCTGGATACTGTCAGTGAGAGTTAGTCTAATACTGCTTTTGGTGCACATCTGTTGCAGTGTGATAGCAGTTGATTTGCAAGGGATAATTTAAAGAGTTTCCTTGTGACAATTTTCTTAATTTAATTTATCTTTTTTTTAATGCTATCAGAGGGGCAAGTGGACTTTCATTTTGCTGTCAGTGCATGATGCAGAGACCATATTTTTTTGCTGCTGCACTGACTCCAACAGAGCAGGAGGTCCCAGGAGTTTCTTACTCCACAATGGTGTCACCAAATGCTACAAAAATAACTTCCCTTTATACGGCAGTTTAACATTCAGCATTATGCTCATATTTAACATATTCACTGTTACACAGGCATTCCAAAATGCTTCACTGAAGCATTAGCAAAAATAATAATGCTATTACTTTTAAAATATATATAGACAAAGGCCTGGCTGTGAGGGAGATTTAAGGGTTAATAGCAGGAAAGGGATTGAGAGGAACAAAGCTTTTTGCTGAATATTTCTAGCATATTGTGTTTTTGTTTTATACTGCCAGCGTCTACAGCTTTTTGGCATTCCGGAAGTCACAGGTTTTAAGATGAGGAATAAAGGAGATCAGAGGATTAATTTTTCACCCAAAGGTTTATTGCAGTATGAGATGTTCGACAGTGAAGGTGGTGGACGAGGTATTCTCACAACATTTATAAACATAGAAACATAGAAATTAGGTGCAGGAGTAGGCCATTCGGCCCTTCGAGCCTGCACCGCCATTCAATATGATCATGGCTGATCATCCAACTCATATCCCGTACCTGCCTTCCTCTCCATACCCTCCGATCCCCTTAGCCACAAGGCCACAATCTAACTCCTCTTAATATATAGCCAATGAACTGGCCTCAACTACCCTCTGTGGCAGAGAGTTCCAGAGACTCACCACTCTGTGTGTGAAAAAAGTCTTTCTCATCTCGTCTTAAAGGACCCTTTTCCCCCTTATCCTTAAGCTGTGACCCTTGTCCTGGACTTCCCCAACATCAGGAACAATCTTCCTGCATCTAGCCTGTCCAACCCCATAAGAATTTGTAAGTTTCTATAAGATCCCCTCTCAATCTCCTAAATTCTAGAGAGTATAAAACCGAGTCTATCCAGTCCTTTCTTCATAAGACAGTCCTGACATCCCAGGAATCAGTCTGGTGAACCTTCTCTGCACTCCTCTATGGCAATAACGTCCTTCCTCAGATTTGAGAAACCAAAACTGTACGCAATACTCCAGTGAGTGGTCTCACCAAGACCCTGTACAACTGAAGTAGAACCTCCCTGCTCCTGTACTCAAATCCTTTTGCTATGAAAGCTAACATACCATTCGCTTTTTTCACTGCCTGCTGCACCTGCATGCCTACTTTCAATGACTGGTGTACCATGACACCCAGGTCCTCGCTGCATCTCCCCTTTTCCTAATCAGCCACCATTTAAATAATAGTCTGCTTTCCTGTTTTGCCACAAAGTGGATAACCTCACATTTATCCACATTATACTGCAATCTGCCAAACATTTGCCCATTTTCACCCAGCCTATCCAAGTCACCTTGCAGTCTCCTAGCATCCTCCTCACAGCTAACACTGTTCCCCAGCTTAGTGTCACATCCGCAAACTTGGAGATATTGCCTTCAATCCCTCATCCAGATCACTAATAGATATATTGTAAATAGCTGGGATCCCAGCACTAAGTAAGCCCTGCGGTACCCCACTAGTCACTGCCTGCCATTGTGAAAAGGACCCGTTTACTCCTACACTTGCTTCCTGTTTGCCAGCCAGTTCTGTATCCACATCAATACTGAACCCCTAATGCCGTAGCTTTAAGTTTGTATACTAATCTATTGTGTGGGACCTTGTCGAAAACCTTCTGGAAGTCCAGATATACCACTGGTTCTCCCTTATCCACGCTACTAGTTACATCCTCGAAAAAAATCTACAAGATATTCGTCAGACATGATTTACCTTTCGTAAATCCATGCTGACTTTGTCCCAATGATTTCACCACTTTCCCAAAATGTGCTGCTATCCCATCTTTAATAACTGACTCTAGCAGTTTCCCCACTACAGATGTTAGACTAACTGGTCTGTAATTCTTCTCCATTTTCTCTCTCCCTCCCTTCTTAAAAAGAGGGGTTACATTTGCTACCGCCAATCCTCAGGAACTACTCCAGAATCTAAAGAGTTTTGAAAGAGTTCACTAATGCATCCACTATTTCCTGAGCTACTTCCTTAAGTACTCTGGGATGCAGCCTATCTGGCCTGGGGATTTTTATCGGCCTTTAATCTATTCAATTTACCCAACACCACTTCCCGACTAACCTGGATTTCACTCAATTCCTCCTTTGACCCGCGGACCCCTGCTATTTCCGGCAGATTATTTATTCTTCCTTAGTGAAGACGGAACCAAAGTAGTTATTCAATTGGTCCGCCAATATCCTTGTTCCCCATGGATCCACGACTCTTCTCCGCATCGTGGATGCTCCAGTATGAATCCAGCAGCAGTTCCAATCGTTCAATGCGGTCTGCCAGGAGCTGCAGCTGGACACACTTCCTGCAAATGTAGTCACCAGGGACACCGCAACCATATCCCTGATCTCCCACATGTTGCAGGCTGAACAAACATGGGGCCAATCTCTACTGACATAATCCTACTCCAAATTGCTCTGTATTAAAAATATTAAAAACACAAAAACTTATCCTTTAAACTTTACTAATAAATACTGAATCCTTAACTCCCAGAATCCTTAACTCCCAGAATCCTTAAATTCTGAAGGCAGAAATGTAAAAATTGTAAACCCAGGGTTGCACCCAATCAGCTGCTTCCTTGGGTCCTCTTCCACCAATCAGAGGCTTCATCAGATTCCTTCTTTGGAAGTGAGATGAAATGTTGCCGATTTTGTCTCACAGCTCCAGGTACTCCCCCCACTCTCACCAACGGCTCCCTGGGCCTCTGTGAAAGCAAGCCCCGCGATGTGTTTTTATACTCTCACACTCCAGGTACTCCACCCTCTCTCATCAACGGGGGGGGCTCCCTGGGCCTCTGTGAAAGCAAGCCCCGCGATGTGTTTTGAAGTATCTGAAAAAGCACTGGAAGCCACTAAAGACCAAGTGCTGCTAAATAGGATTTGGTAAAGATTAATGGTCAGTTTGGACATGGTAGTCCCCCCCCCCCCCCAAGGGCTTTGTTCCCATTATCTGTGTTAATAGACAATAGACAATAGACAATAGGTACTGGAGATAGCCATTCGGGCCCAGTACCACCATACAATGTGATCATGGCTGATAATCCACAAATCAGTTACCCCGTTCCTGCCTTCTCTCCTTATCCCTTAATTCCACTATCTTTAAGTGACTATATCTATAACTCTCTCTTGAAAACATCCAGAGAACCGGCCTCCACCGCCGCCTGAGGAGAGAATTCCACAGACTCACAACTTTCTGTGTGAAAAAGTGTTTCATCTAATCATCTCCTTTTCTAAATAGCTTACCCCTTATTCTGACAATAGAGCCCCTGGTTTTGGACTCCCCCTAATATCTGTGGAAACATGTTTCCTGCATCTAGCGGGTCCAACCTATAAATAATCATATATGTTACAATAAGATCCCCTCTCATCCTTCTAGATTTTAGAGCATACAAGCCCAGCCGCTCCATTCTATCAACATAAGACAGTTTCCCGTTATCCCGGGGATTAACCTTGTGAACCGACGATGCACTCCTTCAAATAGCAAGAATGGTCCTTCCTCAAGGTTGGAGACCAAAACTGCACACAATAACTCCAGGTGTGGTTTCACCAAGGCCCTGTACAACTGCAGGACCTCTTTGCTCCTATACTCAACTCCTCTTGTTATGAAGGCCAACATGCCATTCGCTTACTTCACTGCCCTGCTGTACCTGAATGCTTACTTTCAGTGACTGATGAACAAGCGACCCACAGGTCCCGTTTGTACTTCTCCCTTTTTCCAACTTAATACCATTTAGATGATAATCTGTCTTCCTGTTTTTGCCACCAAAGTGCATAACCTAACATGTATCCACATTAGACTGAATCTGCCATACAACTGCTCACTCACCCAATCTGTCCAAGTCACCCTGGCATCCTCATAGCATCCTCCTCACAGTTCACACTGCCACCCAGCTTTGTGTCATCTGCAAATTTGATAATGTTACTTTTTATGCTTCATCTAAATCATTAGAATATATTGTAAATAGCTGCGGTCCCAGCATCGAAGCCTTGCGGGGGTACCCCACTAGTCACTGCCCTGCCATTCTGAAAGAGACCCGTTAATCCCGACTTTTTGTTTCTGTCTGCCAACCAATTTTCTATCCCATGTCAGCACGCTACCCCCAATACCATCTAATTTTGCCCACTTATCCCATATGTGGGATCTTGTCAAATGCTTTCTGAAAGTCCAGGTACACTACATCCACTGGCTCTCCCTTGTCCATTTTCCTAGTTACATCCTCAAAAAATTCCAGAAGATTAGTCAAGCATGAATTTCCCTTTGTAAATCCATGCTGACTCAGGTCGATTCTGTGCTACTATTTTATGACTCTGTGACAGAGTTGACAGCTGAAAGAAGCTCCCTGGCAATGGTAGAATTAGTAATTTAGGAGGGTCAAGAGATCAAAACTAGAAGGACGCATATATCCTTTCAGGATTATGGACTTTTTAAAAGTGGAAGGTGGAGGATTAATAGTCTTACATGGTGGATTGTAAAAAGCAAAACTACAAATTGTAAAATTGAGTGATTGCTTAACCCAGAACCAGTTTAGGTTGGCTAACAGAATGGGGAATTACCTTGGTATGCTTTGAATATGGACACCAGCAGTTTAGGAGAATCTCAACTTTAGAAGAGTAGCAAGAAAATGGATCGGCACGCAGATGGAGAGTTTAATATGGAAACAAATTTTACTCCAAGCAAACATAGCCATCATGTTTGCACTATCAAAAAGTGTTGGTTTAAACTCAGTAGGTCAGGCAGGATCATGGAAGGACTGTTCAGATGATGTGTTTTAGGTTGGGACAATTCTTCAGGCCCAGTCTAGAGCAGTGTCCCCACCCAAAATGTGTACAATGAGTTCCTCCAATCCACTGAATTCCTGCAGCACTGTGATTAGAGCAGAAGAATTTCAGCATCTGCAGTTTTCTTGTGTCTCCTTGACACAATCATGCCACTATCACTTATCCTTCATGTCAAAAGGACCACTTTACTACATCTTAACTCTCTGGCTTAACAAGCCAAACAAAGTAAACAACACAGTTAGCAAAAATCAAACTATTAAGATGTTAAATATGGCTTAAATTGCAAGTGAACCTCTCTCTAATGACACTGATAAGCTGTAGAATCTAAAGCTATGTGAACCTAAATGTACTTCTGGCCCTTGCTGACATTCGCTGGGGTCTAAAGCAATTTACACAAACATATTGACTGAAGAAGTCTAGTGCCACACCTTAAAGAGTTCAACATGAATCGAGTATTTACAAACAATATCAAATAGTATACAGAACTTATCCTCCAAGATAGTTAAGCACTGGTGTAAAAACACGTACTACAACATTACATTTATGACACAAATATTAATACTGCATGTTCATTATGTTTCATCTCAATAAGTGGCCGAATATTCTTTCTAGTTGAAAAACATCAACCATACAGATAAATGGTGCAATAGATTAGAATTTGATTCAATCGGGCCAAGGTAAAAACTATATTCCATTGCACATTAGTCCTAAGGGATTGTTGTTAGGCAACTGAACCATTCTATCACCAACTAGAAGTGCACTTCTGACCTACCATCGACCTCATTGGAGACTCAATCTTTAATTAGACATTGCTAGACTTTATCTTGCACTAAACGTTATTCCTTTTATCCTGTATTTGTACACTGTGGATGGCTTGATTGTAATCATGTATAGTCTTTTCACTGACTGGATAGCATGCAACAAAAATGCTTCTCACTGTACCTCGTTGCTCATGACAACTAACTAAACAAACTAACCTTCTATTGTAATCATTATACCCTTTTGTACAATTGATGCCCCATGTACAGAGTGAGGACATTGTAAAAGAAGCAATAATGGGATCAAATTGGGCTGGGGGAGGGAATGTTGGCAAAATGGTGGCACGTTGGTGCAGCGGTAGATTTGCTACCTTATAGTGCTTGCAGCGCTGGAGACATGGGTTCGATCCGGACTATGAGTGCTGTCTGTACGGAGTTTGTACGTTCTCCCTGTGACTGCATGGGTTTTCTCCCACATTCCAAAGACTTACAGGTTAATTGGCTTGGTGTATGTGGAATATTGTCCCTAGTGTGTAGGATAGTGTTAATTTGTGGGGATCGTTGGTTGGCACGGACTCGGTGGGCCGATGGGCCTGTTTCTGCACTGTATCTGTAAAACTAAAACTAAAATTAAAGAATCCTGGGAGAGAAAGGGATCTTGGGAAAGAACTACTTGTGGAAAGAGATGAGCTGATGAGGGAGAGGCAACTGGATGGAGGTTTTGTTTGGGGGGGGGTGGGGGGGGGGGGGGGGGAGTTTCATCAGATGATTGGCTGTGGTAGATGGGGTAAACAGATGGAGATTGAACAGTAGAAATGTGTGCGAAGGAACTGCAGATGCTGGTTTAAACTGAAGATAGACACAAAATGCTGGAGTAACTCAGCGGAGACAGCAGCATCAGATTGGTCACGACCCGAAAACATCACCCATTCATTCTCTCCAGAGATGCTGCCTGTCCCGCTGAGTTGCTCCCAGATGTTTGTGTCTATCTTCAATTGAACAGTAGAAATGTGGGACAGGATTTGCCATGGTGAATCAGCTTGGAAAATGAGTGATATGGAGAAATGATTGAGAGGGGCGATGGGAATATTTGCAGTGAGAGAAGTCACAATATAGGGCAAGGATTAGGGGGTAACAAGTGTAATTATGCTCCTAGAGCTAACCCACCTTAGTCTAGCTCAGTAAAACGCCGAATCAAGCACTGGACCACTAATCTTCATTTTTTGAAACAATAACGAATCCCCTATACAATACCTAACCACCGAGGGATCGATCCTTGTCTCTGCTTGACCAAGCCCTTCAGCCTCGTGCAAGCAGATACCTCCAAAAGGTTACGCAGTCCCAAGCGCTTCTCCAGAAGATCGACAACGATCCTCATGGGGGTTACCTTTTATTGGTCATAGGACCCTGCGGGGCAGAACTACATGGGGGTGGTAACCCCTACAAACCAATCACAGATATCAATTACATTCAAGTGTTATTAACAGTTCCCTAACCCAATTACAAAGCACCCCATTACAATGTTTCCACAGAAGCTTCTGGAAATGTCGGTTGAGCCAAGTAAAGCAACATTCTCCCAGGGAGTATAAACAATTCAAACAATGCTTCACACTTCAGCCAATCATCAAACAGTAACACACACACCTTGCAACATTATTAACAGTATTTAAAATCCCTTTGCAGCGGGCCAATCCTGATCATGCATCTGCAACACTTTTGAGTTCTTCTGCAAACTCCTCATACTTTTTAGCAATAGAAAGGACATCTGGATCTTTCCCCATCCTGCATATCAATCTAGGGCCTAGACTTTCTGGCACTGGCTCACAGCTTGCAGCTTTACACAGAAAATGACCCTGCAGATGCAAAGATCCTCCTTTTTATAATAGCTCTATTTTGGCCAATATTAATATTCCTCCATTTTATCATGATGATAACCCATCATTAATGATAACCAAAATACAACAGCGGAGGCATTATTCATTTTTTTTTTTTTTTTTAAATAATTTTTTTTATTATAGAAACAATATATACAGAGTACACTCTTATACGGCATTGAAAATTATATAATATACAAAGTTATATAATATTGATTATCAATTGATTCTGTTTGTGTTAATTGTAATGTTATCCATTATACATTTCCTGGTTATTTATTTTGTATAATTGGGAGTGTATGTAGTACATTCCCAAAACAAGCAATATACTCACACTTCTCATACCACACATATTTTTCTAATTACCAAATACAAATCCCCCCTAATATAACTACATAATACCCAATCTTAACCAAACTTCTATGATATTCATGATATTTTCATAATATTAAGAGTGTTTGTATTATTATTAACTTTATATTTTCAAATTATTATATAGTTGAAAAATGCATAATTTTATATAATTACAAATTTAAGACATCTATAATATTTTCATACAACTAATAATAGGTGTATTCATACTAATATTAAGAATATATGTAATATGTTTCTATACTTTTTTTCCCTACTTAAAGATAGTAAAGATAGAGATAGAGAAGTAGAAAATAGAAAAGAAAATGTGAAAAGTTTGATGGAGATTAAAATATTACTAAATAATCCATTCTTGGAGATACATTCATGATTTATTATATATGTATTTCTTCATCCATTCAGATATTCAGGCCTCAGTCAAGTCCCCGCGCCGAACCATTATGACCCTGTAAATATTTAATGTATGGAGACCAAATCCCTTGAAGAGATCTAACCTATCCATAAGGACAAGTCCTCAATCTCTCCAAGTGAAGTGTCTCCGACATTTCTGTATTCCACATTTTAATTGTTGGGGATGCAGGGCCTTTCCAAAATTTTAGTATTAATTTTTTTCCCAATTATTAGAGAATAGTCGATAAAAGTTCTTTTGATTCCTTGTAATTATTTGTTTCCTGTTTCCGGTATTCCAAGTATTATTAACTTTGGATCAGGAATCATAGTAATATTAACAACATTCGAGATTATCTTAAATATTTTGTTCTATATTCTACAATCTTCGTACAATTAGTAAATGAATGTGACAAATTTGCTTCTAAGATTTGACATTTATCACATATAGGCGATAATTTTGGAAATATATTATGTAATTTAGATTTAGAGTAATGTAATCTATGTAAAATTTTAAAACTGTATAAGAGCATGTTTAGCATTTAACGAGCAGTAATGTATGTGTTGTAAGCTTTTTTCTTCCCATATTTCTGGGCTTATTATTTGACCTAATTCATTTTCCCAACGCTGTCTGTGTATTTCCGATGATGGGAATATCACTTTCCAACAAAATATTGTAAATGTATGATATCATTTTTTCTGTATTTGGATGGTTTATTCAAGCATTCATCTAAAATTTCACTCTTTCTATTTCTGAATTCTTGTGTATTTACAGAGATATAGTTTCTGATTTGTAAGTATCTGAAATATTCATTATTATGAAGCCCGTAAGCTTGTTGTAATTCTTGAAATGAAAGAAAAAAATTTTCCTTATAAAGATCCCTATATTTAAAATTCCTTTATTTTTTCCATTGTATAAAAGCCTTATCCATCGTTGAGGGTTTTAAACGTAAAAATTGTTGGCAATAGTAAGACCTAGCGGTATAAATTTTAGTTTTAATGTTTTCTTTATTTGTTTCCAAATACGTATTCCACTTTCTATTATCGAGTTTTCACTATAAATTTTCTTAGGTACATTAATATTAGCAAATATTATAGAGCTAATTTCAAATGGAAAACAGTCTTCTCTTTCCATTTTTACCCAGTTTTGATTTATTATCTGTTTCTTCTAACCAGTAAGTTCATATTTTTAATATTAACTGTCCAATAATAAAACATAAAATTTGGTAATGCTAAACCCCCGTTTATTTTAGCTTTACATAAGTGTTTTTTATTTATTCTATGGTTCTTATAATCCCAGATAAAGTTAGTGACTATAGAGTCTACTTTTTTTAAAAAATTTTTAGAAAATATATCGGGATTGATTGAAATAAATATAATAATTGTGGGAGGAAAATCATTTTTATTGCGTTTATTTTATCACCTAACATTGAAATAGGTAAACTTTTCAGTATAAAATATTTTTAATTTAATTTATTCAGTAATAACGGGAAATTAGACTTAAATAGAGAGTCCAAATCTTTTTGTAACAAAATACCAAGATATTTAATATTTTCATTTGTTATCTTAAAAGGAAATTGTTGTAATATCTGTAGTTATTCATGGTTATTGGCATAAGTTCACTTTTATTCAATTTTTTTTTTAATACTGTATCCTGAAATTAAACCAAAATTCCGTTATTAGTTTTACAAATTACGGATACTTATTTCGGTTTTAGTGATATAAAGTAATACATCGTCCGCATATAACGAGATTTTATTCTTAGTATCTTTAGTATCATCCATATATTTCCGGGTGCAATCTTACCCTTTGGGCAAGAGGTTCGATTGCTAACGCAAAACAGTAAAGGTGATAAAGGACGCCTTGTCTACAACCTCGAGATAAACTAAATTTAGTTGATACATATGGTTTGTTGTTATTCTAGCTGTTGGGTTTGCATATAATAATTTGATCAAGTAGTAAACTTATCACCAAGCTTAAAAGCTTCCATCACCGAAAAATAATAAGGCCATTCCACCTGGTCAAAAGCTTTTTTCTGCATCCAGCGAGATAACTACTAAGTCTTTTTTTATCACTTCTTTTCGAAATATATGATATTAAATAACCGTCTTAGATTATATGAAGAATATCTTTTAGGTATAAATCCTGTTTGATCAGGATGAATTAATTCGTTAACAACTTTGCTTAATCTTTGTGCTAGTATCTTTGTTTAAAAATTTTTTGATCCGTATTTAATATAAATCAATTGCTCTATATGATCCTGGGTCATCCAAATCTTTATTTATTTTGGGTATAAGTGTTATATAATAGATTCGTTCAATGTATCTGGTAATTTCTCTTGTGTATATATCTGTTCATATATGATTTTAAATATGGGACCATTTGATCATGAAAAATTTTATAAAATTCCGAACCTATACCATCCGGTCCTGGGAGTTTTACCATTTTTTTAATGAATTTAATAGTTTCTTTGGATTTCTTTTATTGAAATATCAGCATTTATAGTTCTCTATTTTGTAAATATAATTCTTTTAAGTTAATATATTTAAAAAGGCATCTATTTCTGTTTTATTTACTGCGGAGGCATTATTCTAACAGATATCTTAACAAAATAATGCTGATGTATTTTCCCAGAATTTCATCAAGCTTCTCGAATTTGCGTGGGCATAGCTTCATGATTTCCATCTGATGAGTTACCACCTCCGAGTTTTCATGTCTGCAAATCCCCCCCATCCTTCTTGATAATTCATCTGTTCTTAATCCATAGTAGAGTATGAAGTTTCTAAAAGAACCTGGAATAAAGTAAGTTAGCAGTCCCTATTTACACTGACACTCTTCCAGTGGTGGAGATGTACCCATGCATTCCTTCCTTCTATTTTCAAGAAACGGACTCTCACTATATGCTGCTCCTACTCTACTGTACATAATTCTCTCAACACTAGAGTCAAGGCTAGAATGTAGTCAGTCATCTCTGCAGTCACATGATGGAGATTGATTATTTTCATTACATTTTGATTCTATGGTATGGTATTCTTGAGGGTCTATCAAAATGATTTCAGCTGGGTTTAGTCCAGATTTCCCTCAGGCATGATTCCTATTTGAAACAAACTATGGGAAGTAATTTTAATCAAACCAATTTCAGTTCTTGCCTCCAATTTAGTTCATTTTTAGTTTTAAGGGTTTGATCTCTCTTTCTACAAATCAATACTAGCCTATGGTCGATACTCACATACAATTGCGTGCTGGATCCCCAGCTGTTCTCATAATTTCTATTAATTTGTTCCGATATGAGGTGATCATTATTTAACCTAAGTCAAATATGGATGCCAAAATCTAGGGATCTATTTTTCTTTAACTCCTTTATAAACAGTAGTCGTTTTATTATCAAGGGTCAGACAAAGTTTTGATCCACCGAGGCCGAATGCATCGACTTTGCCAACAAATACCAATAACCCTGGCATCTTTCATTTGGTGTAATCCTTCTTTAATGTCTTGAACAGACTCTTAGACAATAATAGTTCTTTATTATCATTTGTCTCCTTCTGCAACTGAGTAAACTTCTGGATGGTTAGCATCGACCTCTCTGAGGGGGACTTGTTATTTTAACTTTTAGTTTACCTCATCAATTTTATACACCACCTTATGTTCCCAGGGTATTTTACTGTCAGTTTAGAAACATAGATAACATAGAAAATAGGTGCAGGAGGAGGCCATTCAGCCCTTCGAGCCTGCACAATTCATTCATTGTGATCATGGCTGATCGTCCGCTATCAATTAGCAAACGTAATTCTGACATCTGTTAGGGTCTGTCCTCTCCTTGATGATCACTATACAGTCCTGCCATATTTCTGACTGTTTTCCTCGGGGTGAGACAAGAGAAGATACTGGGTTAATTTATATACAGTGCTAAATCAAAACATTTTTAATTATTTCTGAAATAGATTCCATGCCCATCCTGCTAGGCCATTGTTAAGTGTTAGGTTTTAAAGTAATTTCCAATAATATATGAATCATGTCCTACAATTTCCTGATAGAGTGCAGTTAAATTTGGGTGCAAAGTGGGTGTATCCTGGTTACAGAGCAATGTCTATTCCCATATTTTTTAGACTTGAGATGGCCCATTCAGACAAAATAGTGCAGTAGTGCTAGAAGGGACTGCTGTTACAATGATTTCAAATGTTCGCGTTGGAGCCTGCCTTGATGATTTAATAGAGATCATATTTATGGAGGCATCCTGTACCTTTTTAATTCACTGAGACTCAATTCATCTTCTTTGTCGGTATGAAGTGTTGGATTAGTTAAGATGTTAGCAGGTTTGGCACTAGTGTATCTATGGACGCAGCTTTTCAACTGAGTTAATTGCTGTTAAATTTTTGTATCAGTTTATATTGATTTTCTTCTTTCAGTTTCGGAGCTGCAAGAGTAGGATGTTACTGTGAGAAAAACCAAAAGAGCCAAACTTTTATAGTCCTTGTAGATCGTTTTATTTTAGTTTGTATTCTGGCATTTCCTGAATCAATCTGTCAGTGTTTCTGGTGGGCCTATGATCTTTTGGAAAAAGTGTTACCACTTTCTGGGGAGCTACTTGAGATGGGATTGATGCTCACACATCCTAACCTGAGCTGTATCTTCTGCCCGTTCTTGGGGTTTCACATAATCGTATACCTCACTCCCCAGATGATGACGTAGGTAGGTAACACTGTCCTGGAGGCCTGATAAACTCAACACCCATTTTAGTTAGAAACATTTGCTTTAATTGTTTGGGTCTGCCATGCTGATTGCTTCTTCTCCCCCCCCCACCCCCACTTATTGATCCGGCGTTCTTGCACTTGCTGAATAATTTCTTTAATCCTACTGGTATCTCAGTGGATTCTACCACTATCTCCTCTCCTTGAAAAAACTAGTGCCAAATCTTATTCCCATCGAGTTCCTTCTAATATTCACACAGTTACTTTGTCTCCCTTATTAGTTTCTTTATTGCCTCTTCGTTCTTTCACATCCTTTGTTCTACTTTGTCTCTCTGTTGGGCACTTCCTTGCTCTAGTGATATAATTGGCCACAATTGAAGCAGACTCCCGAGGGTGCTACTTTTTTCTTTCGCAAGGGCAGTGAAAACTGCCCTCTTCCCTTGCCACCTCCCATAGGTTAGGGAGTCTGCTTAATATGCCATGCATTGTCGCTCTTAAGTATTCTTCAAAGTAGGCAATTTATTTTTTTCTACAGGGATTTTGCCTAACACTGTCTTCGTCTCATTAGGCTTCCATGAGGTGTGGGCATCTGTTGTGTACGGAGAGTATTTGCACCCACCGCATGGGCTGGAAAAAAAATCAAAAGAAGGATTAGGCATTTCCCTGATGGGGAACTGCTTACGAGTTACTTTTTTTTTAGTGTTATGTACTTTTTGCCATATCTGGTATCTATCTCGGTATCTTCAATTATTGGTCTCACTCCAGATATATCTTCCTCATCCCTACGGGGGTTCATGGTACCTTCTGAATGACTCTCTTTCTATTCTCTCGCTACTCGTCTATAGGTTTAGGCTCGCAAAGAATATCTGGTCTTGCTTGTACCCTGCCCTTACATTCTTTATCCTTAACTAATTGAGTTGTATTTTTTGTTTGCTTCTGGTCACCGTGAAATATGGACTATTTATTATCAATGGAGTGGTCGGGGTTAAGGAGATTTCTTGTCCTCGTGTCGCTGCTGTTTGTAAAGCAGAGGCTTTATTGTGGGAATATGCAGGTGGTGTTAAAGGTGCTCTTGGCTCTGAGTGTCTGTTATTTACACAGGCTATACAATGTATGAGTGGAGCGTGGGAACACAAGAAGAATATAAGGTGGGAGGTGCGAATTATTTTAATTTTTGCACTTCCCAAACTTCCAAATATTCGTCTTCTCCCCCCTCAAAGCCAATGCCAGCATCGGTCCTTAAACCTCTAAATTTACCAATGCCAGTTTCCCTTCTGGAGATTTATCTCTTTCTGTTCCTTATGACTTGTTCCTGTTACATCCCCTGGTGTCTGGAGTCGAATTACTTCATCATCTTTCAGTTTTATTCCAAGCTTTGAAGCTGTTCTTCCCCCTTTGCCATTCTCACAGCTTTTCACTAGCTTTTTGTACTTAATATATTTTCCACAATCCATTTAATCCTTCGTATGTTGTACTACACTGCCAAATATTCCACTCTATATACTTTATTTCCTTCAATGTTTCTAACGCCTCCTTCGGCCACAATTTGTCCCTTAATGTTCTTATTCAATGATCCGGAAAAGTTTCTCAATCTCTCACGTTTTTTGTGGAAATTTCACTGCATATTAATTGAAGTGGATGTTTTGAAAATCTTCAGTCATATTCTAGCTCCATTTGATTTCCATGTTTGCAGACAATGGAAACAAACTCCTAAACCACTCCACACCCCTTATCAATTTTCACTTCCCTCACTATTCATAAGGTTATCAAAACTTGCCCCTGAGCAATGGCTAAAAATGTCCGTAGTGCGTCAACCAGTCTCGCACTTTCACAAAAACACAATCACCCAATCAATCCGTTCAATTGGGTACCCACATTCCTCTCACATTCTCCCACAAACCCACCAATTTCAATTCAACAATTTTTAAACAATCCTCCAATCAATCAAAAGTTAAGGTTGCTCCAGTGAGCAATCCAAACACAGTCAACACAATCAAACACACTTCGCAGCCAGGTTTCTCTTATACCCAGAGCAGGGCCTTATCTAAACACATGCACATGAGCTCCAAACACGTATGAAACAAAATCTTACACATGGACAAGAGACTATACTAACTTATTACTATTCAAACTAAAACCACACTCCTATATAATAAATACCAAGCATTGTTCTAATATTCGCATTCGTTTAATGTACAGTTCCAAAAGCAAGATCACAATTATTTTAACCATCCTCGTGGTGTTTTCAACCAACGGAACAATTCCCTCGATACAGTGTTCAAAGGATTTGAATCCCTAGTCGAACAGCAACGAGTCAGACTACCAATTATATTTGCAATCTTAATCAAACTAATGTCTTTTACAGTCGGATTCAAATCACTATTACAACAGTTGTATTAACATTCAAATGTAAATCAAAGGCAATTTACAAAGTGGAATAAAATGCAAACGTCAAATCTTATTTACACTTTAAACTACAGCTTCAAAATTTGATTATTACAAAGGTTAACCTATATATATTTGGGTCTGCAAATCCTGATCATGCATCTGCAACACCTTTGAGCAGGGTCGGATTTAAGACCCATAGAGGCCATAAAAGCACTTTACATATTTTGGTGCCCCCATATATATGTAATTCAAAATATAAACAATAATAATCAATAAAATATTTTTTTATTTTTGGAATAATGAAAACAAAACTAACAGTAAGAAGGAAAATTAATGTTTATTTTTGTTTACTTTCACTTTATTATATTTGAAAGGTTTCTCTACATTTTTGGTGGTTGCCCCCCTTTCCCCTTGATGCCCTAAAAGCAACTTGCTTATTTTGCTTAATGGTTGATCCAGCCATGCCTTTGAGATCTTCTGCAAAGTCCTCATACATTTTTAACTGTAGTGAGGTATATTGGTATCTTTCCCCATCCCTGATTTCAATCTAGGGCCTAGATCTTCTATCATCTGCATACAGGCTTGCAGTTTACACAGATATTGACAAGCAGGCCTGCAGATGCAAAGATTCCTTTTCCATTTTATAATAGCTCTACTTTGGCCAATATTAACACAAGCACGTCATCAGTGATTGGGGAGCTGTCTAAATTGTCACAGGGTTTAAACTACTTCTAGAACAATGGCCATGTAATGCTGGAATCCTCTTTAGGTAATATTTGAAATGGGCTTTTGACTTCTGGTTAAGATTTACTTCAATCTGTAAAGTCTTCATTCACTTTGTCCAACCGATCGGATTGAACTGCTGGTATTTCTTATCACCAGGCATGCATGCTGACTTCTTGTGAATAAGTACTTGCAGACCGAGCTGAGTGGATTGGATTTTTAATCAAAGTCTAGTTGTGTATGTACAAAGAATTGTGCTGCTGATAGAGATTCTATGTCAGATATGAGCTTATAGAACGCGTTCTATGTTGTATCAAAATAATCATCAGTTTACCTAACTATCTGGACCAACAGTCTAATTAAAGGCACAATCCATGGTAGTAATTTTATAATAGTTCTGTCTAGGAATGGTAGGAGTTGATGGGTAAGGATAATGAAATGAATTTAGAGTAGGTTCGCTGGCATCAGATTCAGTGTCAACAACTGGAGAATTGCTACGCCTAGTCTGTAGTCATAATTATCAGCATTTGTTTATTCATATTACTAAGTCATTGACGACCTCTCAAGCGTTATTGTTCACCCTCACATCCCTTGAGAAGGTATTGGTAAAACTTTCATTTCGAACCGCATGCAACACACTTGAGGTGAAGGTACTTCCTTTGTGACCGGTAGGGAGTTACAATAATTAACACTGCAGATGAAGGAAGGAATATGAAAATATTTCCAAGTCAAGGCTGCATTTATGAATTGGAGGGAAACTTATAGCTGGTAGGGTTTAAAAATCGCTGCTGCTTGTATTTTATGGTTGGTTTTAAGATCATTAGGTTTGAGAAGTATATAAAGAAGTCATAGCAAATTATCTTAAGTGCACTTTTCCTGCATTTTGATAGTATAACGGCAGCTATAGCGTACTGTTTGTGTTGAGTGTTGAAGTGTTCACACAGTTCAGGAAGTGCATGGAGTTAAAGTGGTAGGAAGATTGTGAGGCAGTGGAAATAGGTAAAACTAATTTCATAGTAACATCTTAGAAAGCTTTTTAGTATAGTATGTCTGAAAAATGATGAACAAAATGCATTTACATATAAATTTTGTGCAAAATTCAGTGGAGCAACCTGCTTCCGATTGGACATCAAGTTCATTTCCACTCTACAGAACAAATGCCTCACAAGTATTGGGTTGTAGGAAGAAGCATTTGTGAAGTGTGTATTAAACAGATGTAATGAGGCATAAAAAAAAAAAAAAAAAAATGGATACCAACTGATACATTTTTTGAAATTGAGTATTGAAATGATTCAGTCAGCTTCAACATTGTTTTATGTATATGAGAGGAAAATGAATACCGTACAAACCCAAGATATTTAATCAAGTAAATTGACTCTGATCTTTTTTGAGGGAAGTTGGCCAATAGACAATAGACAATAGGTGCAGGAGTAGGCCATTCAGCCCATCAAGCCTAAGCACACATTCAATGTGATCATGGTCTGATCATCCCCCAATCAATAACCCGTTTCCTGCCTTTTCCCTTGCTATTTTTAAGTGCCTATCTAGCTCTATCTTGAACGTATCCAGTGCACCGGCCTCCACACCCTATGAGGCAGAGAATTCACACTGACTCACAAACTTTTCTGTGTGGGAAAAGGTGTTTCCTCGATCTCCATTCTAAATAGCTTACTCAATTTAATTCTTAAACTGTGGCCCCTGTTCGGGACAGCCCCCCACATCGGGAACATGTTTTCTGCCTCTGCGTGTCCAAACCCTTAACAAGCTTATATGTTTCAATAAGATCCCCTTCATTCTTCTAAATTCAGAGTATACATGCCAGCTGCTCTATTCTCCCAGATATGACAGCCCCACCATCCCGGGACAAGTAACCTTGTAAACCTACACTGCACTCCCTCACAATAGCAAGAATGTCCTTCCTCATATTAGGGGACCAAAACTGGCATGGCATTACTCCAGGTTTGACCTCATTAAGGCCTGTACAACTGCCTAGCAGAAGGGACCTCTTTGCTCTATACTCAACTTCCCTTTGTTATGAAGGCCAAACATGCATTCACTTTCTTCATGCTGTGTACATGCATGCTTATGCTGTACTGCATGCTTAATCTTCCAGTATACTAATCTGTTCCGCTTCTTACTAGGCACAAATAAGGTGAGTAGTAAATGCTGGACTTGATTGTAGCCAGCTTGCACCACAAGAATACTAGATAAGTGGGACCCGTTGGGAACAGGAGGGCTAGTCCCCCAACGCATAATTTCCACCTTTCACACCATTCCAATATTGGTGGCCAGATGGGGGGGGGGGGGGGAGGGGGGGGGGGTTGGGGGTTAGCTAGTGGGGGGCCACTAATATCGTGTTGTGGGCTGATGGGAATGGGTTCAGGAGGGACTTGTAATGGAACATTGTAGGCCAATGGATTTTGGGTGGCATCTCAGTCAATCACTGCCTGATGTGCTGGCAGTTCATCATGGGACTGGTGGGCTGGCAGTTCACTCACGGCGCTCCTTGAAATTTCAAGCAGGGTTTGTTAAAGCCACAAAATTCAAGTTGCAGGAGTTTCTTACCACTTCATGCAGATGCAAGGACCACTAAATTCAAGTGCAGTTTATACCACTTCAAGCAGGGTGGCACAGGCCACCAAATTTCAGTGGCAGTTTCCTCCATTCAAGCGATGGCAAGGCCACCAAACTCAAAGTGCAGCTTTCTGATAACTTCAAGCAGGTTGTAGGGCCATCAAACTCAGTGCAGTTTCTGCCACATCAAGCAGGGTGCTAAGGCCACCGAAATTTCAAGTGCAGTTTCATACCACTTCAAGCATGGTGCAAGGCCCACCGGAATTCAAGTGCAGTTTCATACCACTTCAAGCAGGGTGCAAGGCACCAAATTCAAGTGCAGTTTCATACTTACTTCAAGCAGGGTGAAGGACACAACTTCCATTGCAGTTTCATACTACTCAAGAGGCAGGGTGCAAGGAAATTTTCAAATTCAAGTGCAGTTTGAGTTTATTACCAATTTCATGCAGGGTGCAAGGACACCACATTAAAACTGCAGTTGTCAGACCCATTTCAAGACAGGGGTGAAACAACTATATAAATCACACAAAACAACACCAAACAAAACACATAAACACCACAATAAAACACCACACTCACAGTCAAGGAGAGATCAGTGGGTTCAGTTTGATTCACAGCTCAGTCAGTAGCGTTGACCTTATCCCTAACCCCATCTTGCGGGACTGATCTTACACCCTCACTTCCAGGTTTTATAATCCTCCCCCTCCCATCACATGGGCGTGGCCTTCATGGTGTTGATTGCAGGAGAGAGTTTCATCAACATTTTTTAAACCCTAATACGCTTTTATTTTTCATTGATGGGAAGAATCCTGGAATCTGATGAGCAGAGGGGGACTGGAGTAAGGTGGCAAAAAAATCAAGCCGATGTAGTAGCTTTCATCTAAAATTTAATATACAGTGCAAACAAGTGAAGTTGTTTTAAGTTTAGTCTTTTTAATCATTTTGCCATTTCAAAGCATTCCACCCACCAACCATTTGCTGTGCCTTATTTCAATCCAACCACCACCAAACCATTTTCTGTGCTTTATTTCAAGCAACCACCACCAACCATTTGCTGAGCTTTATTTCAAATTACACCACCAACTATTTGCTGTGCTTATTCAAACCAACCACATTTTCATTTTCAAAACCAAATTAAGGGCACCTCAATGTCAGTTAAAAAAACAACACTCACAGTTTAAGTAGACAAGTGTTCAGTGTTATTCCAGCTCAGACTGGGAGACGTGACCCTCTCGCTCTCCCCCATCTTGCAGAGTCTGACAGAGGCACTCTACACTTCCGGGATTTATAGTCCTCCGGTTAGGGGCGTGGCCTTCAGGGAGAGAAAATAGTTAATATTTTTATTAACACACTATAACACTTTTTATTTCATCAATGGGAAAAAAACATCCTCTTCGTCCTGCGCAGCGGATGGGGTCTCTGAGTAAGATGGCCAAAAATCACAGCTGTAAGTGGGCATGCGTTTTTACTAAAATCCAATATACAGAACAACAGGAGTGTGGGTCAAGATCAGACTTTTAGTAATATATAGATATATTAGTAATTAGATATTTTTCAACTTTAATGGACATATTTCATGGGCCACAACCATTTGTATTTCAAGGAAAATAGCACAAATTATTCTAATATGCTATAACTGATTAGAGTCTTTTGACTCTAATAATTTATAGTATGAAAAATTAACTTGCTCCTATTTGAATTTGAATGTTAGCTCATTTGGGCAAAATCTTTGGCTAGTCATTTCAATCAACATGATTGAACTAAAACCACACCAATAAATATAACCCTCTGAATTACACAGTCATTTAAGCTAGGTAGAAACCTGGATATTGATGAAATAGTTAATATTTGCCAATTCTATTATATTTTTTTATATTTCATTGTTGACAGAGCCAAAAGTTATTTTTTCTTGTGGAATGTTGACTTCTGGAGATATCAGACTGTTATCCTAGTCTATCCCATGAAATTAATGATATAATAAATTGTTGTATTAGTTCCTGTTTTTGTAGAGTTACATTACATCAGTGTCCCTCATGCACAGTTCTAATTAGATTCTTGACCCTTTGATTGCCTGGTTATTTATAAAAAAGGCTTTTCAAAAATGATATAGAGTTCTCTTACCACCTGGTTCTATATAATAGAAGGAAGCTTCCATAAAAATTTGGTTGGGGAATACAGTTGGTGAATTTGAGAAGAAGCTTCAGCATACCTTCCAGAGTTTCTGACCCTTGCTCGAAGCATGGCCAAATGGAATTTTTTCACCTGTGGGCTTTCCAGACTAACTTGATGGAAATTGTTGTATTTGGAGTTGTTTAAAAATTAAAAACAATCTTTATGTAACCTATTGGGACAGCTGGTGGCTGGACCCTAAATCTTCGTGGAATACCCCCATGACAAACAAGGCCATTTATATTAGATTGCATATGATTGACTATTAGTTCCACCCTTCAAACTTATAATCCCATCCAAATTTACCTTAACATTCGATCTACAAGAGCGAATAATGATGAATAATACATGTTATTCTTATGTGCTATGTTCCACCTTTTTCAATATAACTGTGACCATGAATATATTGCATTTCCCAAAGGATGCAAGTTCGACCCATGCTTTAATTTGATATTTTCAAGAGAACATTTAGATAAGCACATAACATATTTTGAGCAGAATATGATACAATGTAGCGGGTTAGATGAGAATTTTTTTTATTGGCCTTCGTGGTTGACACAGACATTGTGTGGCCAAAGGCGTCATGCCCCCTCCTGTGCCCATATGCTACTATGTTCTATGATGTTAGGTTTATGCTTCAATACATGTATGACGGAGTGATAAGATTGGGGTTGCGTATATTATCCACACAGATTCGGACTACACCATACATAGATATAATCAGTGCCAATACATGTGCAATAGCCTGGACCCGTAGATTCAGGAGTGCCACCCAGTATTGTTCTCAGCATTGCGAGCACATTGTCCATGCATCAATTCCGTTATACAAATCCCAATGTTGTCAATGGATGGAGTTGCAACCAAACAGTACCCTAGCTTTTTGGTAAGGACCATCTCAGATAGGTCAGACAATGGAGGGAATTAGCTGACCTTCCTGTGTTGGACCACGTGATGTGCTGCGCTTTCAAACTTTGTCTTTTCTGACCATGGAAGAGGACACCCAACACTTCTGCGCGCCCTTTTTTAATCCCTTCCCATTCCCACGGAAAAGGTGTAGGCCTTCATGGTCGCTGATTGACAGTCGGGAAGAGATTCTCAACATTTTTTAATTCACTAATAACACCTTCTGTCTTTTCATTGATGGGAATGATCCTTACTCGCCCCCCCACTGATGAGTGCGAGCCAGGGGAACTGGTTATGATGGCCCCAGATAAATCACCAGCCGTACGATATTAGTGGTAGCGTATTTATTCTAAAAATCAATATTAGTGCAAACAGGCAAGTGTAGTCAAGTTTAGACAAACAAGCATACTTGCCCAGTGACCTTTTCTCATTCTCACTCACCCAAAACCCCCAAGCAACCCTTTGCCCAGTGATCCTTTTCACTTCATCCCAAACTTCCCAAACAACCATTTGCCATGCAGTGTCTTTATTTACTTCAACCTAAGTACCCCAAACAACCATTTTGCATGACAAGTGCACTTTATGACTTCAACCCATACCTCCCAAACAACCATTTTGCCATGCTGTGGCCCTTTTTACTTCAACCAAACCCCCAAACAACCATTTCGCATGCAGTGGCCTTTAATTACTTCAACCCAAACCCCCAAACAACCATTTGGGCTTGCACTGCCTTTTTACTCAACCCAATACCCCCCCAAACAACGTTGTGCATGCCATGTGCCTTTTTACTTCACACCCAAACTTCCCCCCAAACAACCATTTGTTTACTTCAACTAAACCCCACCAAACAACCATTTGCCATGCAGTGCCTTTTTAATTCACCCAAACACCCCAAACTACCAATTTGCAAGATGCCACTTTTCTTACTTCAACCCGAAAACCCAAAACAACCATTTGCAGGCTGCTTAGACTTCAAACCAACTCATATTTTCATTTTCAACCAACATTAAGGCGCCTCTCACAGCTTGAGTAGACATTGTGTTCAGCCTGTTATTCGGAGCACTCAGAGAGACGTGACCCTCTAGGCATCCTCCATCTTGCAGCAGACTGAGTGAGGCCCACACCACCTTCTAGCGTTTTAATAGTCCTCCCCCCTCCCACCAGCAGGTCCTTAGGCTGCCAGTGAGAATGCGCCAATTTAAAAAGAAAACATTAATATCTCTCTGATATTTTCATTGATGGCAGGCAAAAAAAAAATCCTCTGGTTCATCCCCCGTCCGAGCGTCGAGGCGCCACTGCAGCCTCTGAGCGGAAGCATGGTCAAAATTGACGCCCCGTTAAGTCTCAAGAAATCAAATCTGTACGTCCGCGTTACAAAAGTGGGTCAAGCATCTTACTTTTAGTAATATAGAAAACCTGGATGCCCTGATTCATTTTTCCGACCTTCTGTTTGCCCCTCCCATGTTTTCTGTCTATCACATTCACAAACTATAATTGAGCAGAAATGTTTGGCAAGACATTAAAATATTCATTTAAAAGCCTGTATCAAAAAATAGCAAGATCTTGAGTCGAAGCTTTATGCCGATTGGTTACATAATTATTTGATTTATGCGGCATTGACTAATGCATTTAAATAGTAAGATAATAAAACGAAGAGAACTTACCCCAGCTTTTGAAGTTTGCATCATTTTATTTTTATGAAGACTCGTGGTTGAGAGGACTATGTGAATAGAAGCCCGTCTACAGCCGTTGAGGTGTCGTCAATCTTCAAGCAGCCTGGAATGCAATTCACCAGCTAACAAACGATCCGATGTTATATCCTGGCTTACAAGATGATAAAACTAGAAACTACCAGATGAGATCTAATGAGGGTAGGGAGCCGACATGGGCCACGTGGTCTCTCTTCTCGACTCCTCATAAAATCAAAGATCAAACTTCAAACTGGTATGTTCTCATTTAATACTTACGATTTTACTTCGGCAGTCACGTCGAGTGTCTAAGTGAAGACTTCAATGCCACTGTGATTTCACGACCGCAGACCCAAATCCGACCGTTCACTTTGCCTCTGCCGATTGATCTCAAGAGTCAGTTAAGCAATCAATCATGCATCATGCTAATACATTTGTTAAATGTAAATAGACAAGTTTATCCTACAAACAAATCTTTACTAACCCCTCTAACTAGCGGGAAAGAGTGTTCCTGACCGTTCGGAAACCAGAATCAGCAATACACCCCGAACAGAACCTGTGTGAATTCCGCTTGCTGATCTTCCGCTGCACTATATGTTCTAGCTCACTTGACCTTCACGTGGCCCCAG
>CM069141.1:35467204-35668006 GCA_035221665.1 Okamejei kenojei | reverse complement strand
CATTGAGAGATTAGTATTTAATGGTAGTTGTTTAGTCGGCAGCTCAATTCAACCCATGCCTCTGTAGTTATAAGGGAAATAATCTGCAGAGCCCACCCAATGGAAACAAGGGCAGTATGTATTACACCACCACCATTGATTCAAAGAAAAAACTTTCCAGGATCTCATCTTTTAGGATTTCCTTTTTCTCTTTTTTTTCATGTTACACACAAAAGCAAATAGCTCTGAAGTGATTATCAGCTGGACATTGTCCAGAAGAAAATAACATAATTTTGCTGGTCTATTTTTAAACAGTGAGGGTGGACCTCAATTTTCCCTGTATAGAAACATTTTATGCAGGAATGTTATGATATAGAAAATCGAGTCAGAGTCAGATTGAGAAAAGGATGTGCAATCCTCAGGAGGATTAAATAAAGAAATTAACGAATGTTAATGTTGAGCAGAAATGGGGAATAGAAAACAGATGAATTCTGCTGTGATGGCTTATATCGAACATTTAAAAAAGATTAAAATACTTGTGCCTTGTTAGTTATCAATCTCAGGATGCCAGAGGTGGCGATGTATTTTGAATTATAGTCACTTTGCAACCAAATTGTCCTTTGACATGCAAGAAATGTAAATGAATGAATTATGATGCTGCGAGTCTTCTATTTCTAAATCTCTTGTATTGTTCTTTGCCCATAGCTAACCTGCTTATAAAATGCAGATTTAAAACTACAATTAAGGTTACAATGAAAAATACAAAGACATAAACAGAACCATAGTGGAGTAATACTAAGCAGGTAGGCAGCATTTTTAAAAAATCCACACGATCTCAGGGAGAACAATACTAAGTTCAAGCACCCGTGGTCAGGTTCGAAACTGGGTATCTGGCACTGAGAGAAAGGCAGCAACTCTACCACTCATCACTGTGTTGCCCTTAATATTGGATGTGATGCAAGAACGACATACAGTAAAATCGAGGCACTTTGTGATTCATCTAAATTAATTGGTTCATGCCACTGCATAAACCCGGTGACTTCAGCCTGTGTTTACTAAACATATTTATCTCATCACTCAAGCTTCACCACCCAGGGTTTATATTCTGTGTACTTGAGCACCTTTCCTATTTACCTAGCCACCTCTGCCACCCATCCTAATATTTATGAAACGTGATGCATTTATCGCGTTGTTCTGTCACCTCCTACACACATGTGATGAATATCTAGTCTTCCAGTCTCTCTGGGCGCTTTTTTTAACCTGCTATAGGAGACGAGAAAATAAACACGAGGTGACGCAAACGGTACAGTTGCTGCCTTACAAGCGCTTGCAAGCGTCTGGAGAACCCGGTTTTTCCTGATACGGATGTGTCTGTACGGACGTTTGTACTTTCTCCCCGTGGGTCTTTCCTCAAAGATCTTCGGCTTTCCCCCACACTCCAAGACGTGAGGTTTTAATTGCCTTGGGTTTGTATACTTGGTATAAGTGTAATTGTCCCCAGTGTGTGTGGCTTGTGTTCAAACCTGCGGGGATCATTTGGTCGGTGCAGACTCGTTGGGCTGAAATGCCTGCTTCACGCTTGTATCTCTAAACTAACTAAAGAGAATGTAAAATGCAGGAGTGTGGTTGAGGAGCAGAGGTGGGTTGCCATAATAATTTACATCACTGTTCCGTGGAGGATATTGGGAAAATCAATACCTCATCAGCATCTTCCGAGCAGTCCGGTGCGGGTATGTTACTGACTACTGGTATTGAACAACAAGGACTAACTTATTATTTAAAGTGATTACATTTGCAGATTCATCTAATTATATAGTTTGTAATCTAAAACAGTCACTTCAGTCTGCTGTACTTAGAAAACGTCATCATGTCAGTCAGCTTTCACCACCAGCCTTTACCTTCTGTGTTCCTGAAATTCTTTAATACAGATATGAACATTCCAAATGTTTTGCTCTCTCTCTCTCTCTCTCTCTTACCCTCCCCATCCGTTGTCCTGTCCTGTCCCTGTCCCTGTCCCTGTCCATTCCTTGTCCCTGTCCCTGTCCTCAGTCATCTGTCTCTCTCTGTCTCTGCTTCTCTCCCTCTCTCTCCCTCCTTCTCCCCCTCTCTCTCCCCCTCTCTCTCCCCCTCTTCTCTCCCCCTCTCTCTCCCCCCTCCCCCTCTCCCTCTCCTCCCACCTTTTACCTCTCCCTCCCCTCTCTTCCCTTTTCCCCTCTCTTCCTTCATAAATAAAGGGCTTACTTTTGCTGCCCATTCAACCTATAGGAATCAATTATGGTATACTTAGAATTTTTGGGAGATGATAACTCGTCCCATCCATAATCTCCAGAGACCACTTCCTTTTAAATTCTCATATGCAGGGTCACAGGGATTTATGGACTTCAGCTTCTGCAATTTTATGCAACATAATGTTCAATTGATACTAATTCCTCAGAGGTCTGTTAGTTGTCACTCTAGGCCTGTAGTTCTCCTAATTTGCGGGAGGGTTTCTACATGAAGAGTGCATGCAAACGTTTTTTTTATTTCTCTTGTTAATGCATGTTATTGACAATTTCTCAACAAGCGCCTTGTGTTCTGTAGGAAACCTGCATGTTTCTTACTAGAGAAATCTGAACTTATTGGAAATACAGGGGAGAAAGGATGTGTTAACATATAATTGTATTAAATGTTAGTGTATTAAAAATATAAATACTCTTTCGGAACTTTTATGCTGGAATGCCTGGAGACAGTTGTCGTTATAAGATTTTGGTTTTATTTAGAATTTGCTGTGTATTCCAATGTATTCCCCTTTAACAAGGCACTTGTGATAAATTCATCAGCGAAACAAATCAGTAGGACACCTCCAAACAGAGGTGTCAGGAAGATCAACTTGATGTGTGAACAATAACCTCTTCTGACAGGCATGAAATGCGAGTCTGTTTTTATTTCCCTAACAGGATCGGAGAAAAGTTGCTTTGCAGCCGATGTCTTAGGTTTTTCTTCTTTCACAGAATGAATGGAATACAAATGAAACATTTTTGGTGTCATTCAACTCAATTAATTTTTTAAATTACCAATAAGTGTGGCTGATGGTTTTATCCTTTGGTGTGGAGTAGATAAATTAAGACTTACATTTAGCATAATTACTATGGAAAAGTGTTGTCCAGCGCAAATTCTATCAGACATTGGAAGAAGTCTTTCATGGTGAAGCTGTAAGATGTTTTGTATCTCTTGGTTACAACAATCAAAATATAAAAAGTGGGAGATGGTAACATGGGACAAGCCTATCCATATTCTAAACATGAATATAAAAACTTTTTTGTCACATGGAATGTCAGATGGCAGGTGCAGTTTTTTTCTCATATGCTCTCTGGAAACTCTTACGTATTAGAAATCTCTAAAATTGAGGTTACGCAATTGAGTGGCCATAAACATTTGCAGGTTTCTGTTCATATTAGTGGAACAGTTCATTTTACCAGCCTATACACTGGAGCGGGCATTGGCTGCTGTGAGTTGTGCAATTGCTGTGAAGTGCAGAATGGTTCCTGTAACCTGTTCTTTACACCTGGATAGGACAAGCAACAAAATGCCCAAAGGAAAAAGCAGAGTTGTTGAAGGCAGTTTCATGGGAGGCAAATTCCATGGATTTTCACATATTCCTAGATTTCCATTGTTGTTTCAACTGGAAACTCGGTGAGAAATTAGATATCTTTGCCCATGTTGCCTTTCATGTTCTCCAGAGAACATTTTATATGTTCTCCAGAGATTTTGCCACAGACAGGAAAAACCATTGTGGAATTAATTTCCAAGCAACAAATGTTTCTAAGATGTTTCTGCCACATGCAATAGGATGTAATAGATGGTTGTTAAAATGTGAAATACACACACACTCGAATGGTGATTGTTTTCTTCACAATCAAAAATACTGTAAAGACAGAGCTGATGTGCTTTGTATAAATTAATCCAAACTGCAACAAATGCAACACTGCACGTAGCTAATTAGCCAAGGCTGAGAACTAGCTCAGAAGCATTCAGGAAACTAGTGAAGACAATATCGTGTCTCGAGAGGTTCAGTGGTGATCTTGGTTTCCTAGAAAACAGACCATATCGCAAATTTCTGTAACTTGTCACTGCTTCATCTGCGCAGGTGTCAACAAATGCAAGTTGAAAAAAAGATTTAGTGGTATTTATTTTATTTACATTTTACACATAAGGCTTGTAAGGACAAATGTAATGATATTTATTACCAATTGAAACACCTTTACTTTTTTATAAAAATACTAAGGACAGGTTGGAGGGATATGGGCCGAGTGTGATCAATCTAACCAGCTTGGATCGGCATCTTGGTTGGTCAGAATACCCTATTTCCGTGATGCAATGATACTGTGATTCTAATTACTTGGCCTATCCCACAGAATGTTTAGTCTGATCATTGGCAGCGGATGATCACATAACAGATAGACCTGTAGAGTTAATTGCAAATACAGCTCAGAAACAGACCCTTTAGCCCATCGTATAAACCTATCGGCAACCACCATACCTTTATGTTAATCCTACATTAATTCTCATCAACTACTACCGAAAATAGACACAAAATGCTAGGAGTAACTCAGGGGACAAGCAGCATCTCTGGATAGAAGGAATGGGTGACGTTTCAGGTCAAGACCTTCTTCTGACTCTCTCCGTGTTCTATTATTCACCTATTCAATTACAGTGGCAATTGTCCTACTGCAATGTCTTTGTGATATGGAGGAAATGGGAGCACCTGGAGACAAAATCCCATACGTTACAGGGGGAAGTGCAAACTCCACATGGAGAGCACCTGAGGTCAAGATTGAGCTTGGGTTGCCATCAATGTGAGTGTGTAGGACATCTCCATCTGTCTTGCATTTACCTGGCATAATTAGGTTTCTATCACTATCACAGAACCAAAGCATCCTCTACCAAAATAACCCACCGCCCCCCTCCCCCCCCCCCCCCCCCCCCCCCGAGTATTCCCCCCACAACTCTCTGTCAACTGTAACTTTTGAACAATTGATCACATTGCACCTCAACTCAGAGTCAGGAGACCTCTGTCTCACTGGGTCTTGCAGGTCAAGCTTTATTCACTTGTCCTGGGTCCATCCGTTAACCTCTGCTGGCTCGTGTGGAGGTTTGCATGTTCTCTTTGTGACCATGCGGCTTCCCCTGAGTACCACTTGGGTCCTCCGAGTTGCACCTGAAGCCCTGCACGCCGGCAGGGTTAATTGCCCTCTACAAATTGTTTCCATTTTGTGTAGGTGAGTCGTAGGATCTGGGATGAGTAAAGGGAATGTAGAGAATTATAAAATGAATATTGGATTATTTTTTTTTTGTGAAGGGATTAATATTAAATGGGCGTGTGCTGATCAGATGCTGACATCGTTGGGTCCGAAGGGCATATTCTCTATGTGTACAGAAAAAAAATCTAAAAAAAAAAAATGAACATTTATAATAAAAGCAAAAATAAAAACTAAAAAAAAAGAACAAAAAAATCAACTAAAAAATAAAATAAAAAGAAAAAAAAAAAAAAAATAAAAAAAATACATAACAATACTATTAATAAAAAACTGGTGACCATTTTTCATATCTGGGTTTCCATCATCCAGCTTACTGAAAAATTAGATGAAGATCACTTCAGGTGTAACATCAACACACTCAATTACAATCTTAGAGACAGAGCTGTTCAATTATTTGTGGGACTGCATTCATGCTCATGAAGTTAAATTATATTTTTGATTTTGCTTTCTTAATTGATTGGGAGGAAAGCTCGTAAGTGATGGATGCAGAGTCAGTTACTGGACCGATAATTAATTTTTAATGCAAGAAAAAACAGCTAAAGGATCCCAACAGATCTGGCAGCATCTGTGGAGGGATGTGGGACAGATGAAGAGTCTTGAAGCTGAAACTTTGACTGTACATATCCCTCCACAGATGCTGGTTGCACTAAGGTCTTGGTCCTCTGGTGGTGTATTTTTGCTCCAGAATTCAGCATCTGCTAAATGTTAGAAACAGTTGGTGACACCGTCAAAAGGGAATAGCCTAATCTCATATGATGCAATATGCATTTAAATCTCTCTCACTCTTCATAGACAGTGCAATTGTGGATTCCTCCAGCTGTCACTTTGTAATACTATCAAAAAAACCTAAATAAAATTAGCTTCACCAAATGTGTTTTGTGCTTTTGCATGCATACTTCTGCTGCAAACAATCTATTTATTTAGCATATGGGGTGTTTCATTTAATTTAAAAGAAAATCTAGAATAAATTAATTGAAATAAATTGTTCAATGTAAAACTTTGATGCATCAGAGATTAAATAAAAAAGGGAACCTTGTTTTAGTTTTACTACAGCAATTCAGTTTGAATATCTTGTACGTCAGTTGCATTAAAAACAAATAGGCTCTCATGAGGTGTTTCTTAGTCAATGAGGTGCTTTATTACATTTGATTGTTACAGTAATTCTCTGTTTTTTAATGAGAACGCTTAGAAAAATCGGTTAAGCCAATATTTTAAACTGTACAGAAAAAATGAATGCAAATTTAGAAATAACAATATAATAGGAATGATTGGAGAAAGGATAGAGAGAAAATAGAAAGACATACTCAAACAGAAACATTAAACATGTAAGAATGAAGTGCAGATGCTGTTTACTCCAAAGATAGACACAAAATGCTGGGAGTAACTCAAAGGACAAGCAGAAATCTTGGATAGAATACATGTTCATGAAATGGAAATGTTACATGGAAAAAAATGACTCCTACAATCTACCAATATTATTGCAATATGAAGGCTTGCTTCAATGTGATAGGATGGACAGGTCGAGTTGACACCACAGGAAAAATGATATGCATCAGCAATGTCCAATGATAACAAGTGGAGGTGTGCTTGATATGCTTTGTTATAACTGGACAAAGGACAAAGGATATTTATTGTCACAAGCACCAATTGGTTGTAGTGAAATTTGTCTTGCTATGCAGCACACAGATAAAGATAAGACACAACATTAAATAATTTAACAATAAACATAAAAAAAACATCCAGCCACAATGGTTCCCATTATGAGGGAAGGCACAAAGTCAGTCCCCATCCCCTTGTCTCCACCCATAGTCGGGCATAATGAGGCTCCGCAGTCGCCGCTACGGAGGCCGTTGTTACAGGCCCTCCTCTGGCAGCTTGTTCCATACATCCACCAACATTTCGTATGAAAAAGTTACCCCTTGATTCCGTTAAATCTTTTCCCCTTCACCTTAAACCTATGTCCTCTGGTCCTCAATTCACACTATTCTGGACAAGACACTCTGTGCATCTACACAATCTATTCCACTCTTACACACTATAAGATCATCCGCCCATGCTCCAAGGAATAGAGCCCCAGCCTACTCAACCTCTCGAAGACCCTCTATTCCTGGCAACATCCTCATAAAATCTTCTTTGTACATTTCCAGCTTGACAACATCTTTCCTATAACAACGGTGCCCAGAACTGAACACAATCCTGTATATGGCCTCACCAACGTCTTTATATAACTGCAACATGACCTCCCAACTTCTATACTCAATATTCTGGCTGATGAAGGCCAATGTGCCAAATGCTTTTTTGACCCACCCAATCTCGACCTGCAACTCCACCTTCAGGGAAGCTATGCACCTGCACTTCAGATTCTTTTACTCTACAGCATACCCAGAGCCCTACCATTCACTGTGTAGGTCCTGCCCATGTTAGACTTCCCCAAAATGCAACACATCACATGTCTCTGCATTAAATTCCATTCAACCATTCCTCTAGCCCATTGGCCAATTGATCAAGGTCGTGCTGCAATTTTCCACAACGATCTTCACTATCTGCAAAACCACCCACTTTTGTATCATCTGCAAACATGCTAATCTTGCCATGGTTTTGTTCATAGGAATGCACAAATTAATAATCCTTGAGCTTAGCGTCTTCCACTCTGCATCACAAAACCACATCCTGACAATGAAAGTTCATGATGAGTTTCTGAAGATGCAGCTGATATTCCACACCTCCGGAGTTACCACTCAGCAAAAGCAGACAACAATGTGAGATCCACCTTCGCTTCCAGTGCTTCAGCAACAACCATTGGATGTCTGAGGAAAAGAATGTGAAGTTCAAGACCTCATATCCCATGGTCCATCAGAAACCCATTTGTGATCCTCATCTTCCAGTTAGCTTCAGAGATGTGCACAACCTGCTGTAGGCATCTGAAAAGCACAAGAGAGGTACCACCAAAATTACATTTGTATAGTCATTCATGTCCACGGATAGAATAAGATAACCAATATCACATCCTCTCCTTGGTCAAACATCATCAGCAATGGAACTCAAATTACACTTAACTGGCTCTGATAGACAGGCAATATTGTTTCCATGCCTGACACCAGACTCCTGAAACTGGCAGTCTGAATTTTGTCACTGCAAGAGGGGTAACCATGCAAGGATGTAAATTTATTCCACCATCAGTGTAAATTTATCCAGCCAAACATTTCCTGCTCCACCTGCAACAGAGTTTGCAGCTGCCACATTTGCTTCAGAATGCATAGAATTTGGATGAAAACACCTCATTTCTTTATCCTGATGGACTGCTTAGAGAAAGAAGAAGAAGGTCTTGCATTTGGGCAGTTTACAACCGAGTGATATGAATATTGATTTCTCTAACTTCAAGTACCTATCTCTCCGCCCCTCCCTCATCCTAGTCATCTGTACTAATTTTTACTGTGGTCCTGTTGAGTTCCTTTGTCTGTATACTCATTATCACCTATCCCACAGCCAATAAAGACCTATTGTGTGCCCCATATTTCCTTGATTACTGTTGCTTTTTGCATATCTTTCCATTCACTTCCCCTAAGTAGCATCTATATTTCTTATTCCCTTTCCCCTGACTCTCAGTCTGAAGAAGGTTTCCGAAGCAATATGTCACCTATTCGTTTTCTCCAGAAATGCTGCCTTACCCGCTGAGTTACTCCAGCCTTTTATGTCTGTCTTTGATTGAAACCAGCATCTGCAGTTCTTCACTACACATCTTGAACCTCCACCTTTATCACAAACATGTCAATTGCTGAATAATGCAGCAAAACATCTCAATCTGCTGATTTTGGCATCCTTTTTATTCTTTGTCTAAATATTTGACAGAAATAGAAAGAAAACAAAAATATGTTACTGTTAATTGTAGTTGACATGACATAAAATGAAAGTTGACATGAAACTAAGCTTCACAATTTTATAAGCTACCATAGTCCATGAAGACAACATCCATTGTCCAACACTCACCAATCATCTTCACCATCTCCTCAAAAAGCTCAATTAAGTTTATTAGACATGACCAGCAAGCACAAAGCCATGCTGACTGTCCCTAATTTGCCAATTTCCTTCAAATGAGAGTAAATTCTATCCCAAAGAATTATCTCCAATAATTCTATTACTGATGTAAGGCTCACTGGCCTATAATTTCCTGGATTATCCCTATTTCCCCTTTTAAACAAAAGAACAACATTGACTACCTGCCCAGTCCACTGGGACCTCACTGTGGCTAGAGAGGATACAAAGATCTAGAGATGATACAAAGATCATCCCTAGCAATCTATTCCCTTGCCTCTATCTATATTCTGATTACTCCCACCAGGGGCTGGTGATTTATCACCTTAATGCTCTTCAAGACCCAGCAGCATGTCCTTCTTAATATCGAAATGCCCTAGCACATTCATATTCTCCATACCTATCTTTCTCATGTCCACGTTCCTTCTCCTTGGTGAATACAAAGTACACGTTTATTACCTCGCATATCTCCTGACTCCAAGTATAAAATCCCCCCTTTATCCTTCAGCAGTCCTACCTTCTTCCTAGTTACCCTATTTTTAATGCAATGCATGGGAAAAGCCCTTGGGATTCTCTTTAATCTGACTGGCCAATTTATAATTTCTGGCCTCTTTGGCCCTTCTAATTCCCCGAACAAAGAATAGTGCAGCACAGGAATAGGCCCCTCAGCCCTCAATGTCTGTGCTGAAGATACTGGACAAGATACATTAATTTCATCTGCTTGAACATGATCCGTATCTATCCATTCCCTGCATACCCGTGTGCCTATATAAAAGCTCATTATTGTATCTGCCTCCACCACCACTCCTGGCAGCATATTCCAAGCACCCACTACACCTTGTGTAAAAACCTTGCTGTGTAAATCTCCTTTAATCGATGCCCTTATTAGCTTTAAAATCTATGCTCTCTACCCTTTGACATTTCTACCCTGGAGTTAAGGAGGTAGGGAGTGAGTTGAGAGGTGGGTGGCAGTGGAGGGGAGTGGAGGGGAGTGTGGATTGTGAAAGATGAGGGTGAAGGAGGTGAGAGGGAGGGAGTGAGAGGGAATGAGGAAGGAGAGAGAGGGAAAGAGAGGGGGGAAATGTTTCAGTGAATGTTACAGAATAATTTGTGGTGTTTGGTTGCCCTTGTTTAATAGTCGGCAGTGAGATAACAATATGAAGTGCACAGAGAGTTAAGTTTGTGATGGTGGAAATGGAGCCCATAACAGTTAGAGATTGTTGCTGTCGATTAATATGAGTGGTCAATTCAGGGGGGGGCATTGATGGAGTCTAATGATGGTTAGTAGGTAAACATTTGACCATGTGCCTGGCGTTCTTAGATCTCATGCAGTGTTGCATCAGGTTTCTGGTTACAAGTGTCTTGGTCCACTCCTTACTGTTTGACTGTGTATCTAAATAGCATCCTCTACAGGGTCAAGGCATCTTCTCCATCAATCTGGAACCTGCTCATGCCCACACTCTGGCTCCCAGGTCAGGTTCATTTGTAAAATGACAGCCAGCTCTTGTTCCAGATGCAATGCACGTCCCTTTAAGAGAAGCATGCATATTGCCCCTGCTGCCAGTGTACAATGAAACAGGATGATTACCTTCAATCATTATCATTAATGGGCTCACAAGTTGATGTGCTGTCTGATTGCAGGTAAAACAATGTAAGTTCACATCACAGCCACAGTATTTGGGGGCTCTTTTGAATTCATCCCTTCATCCACATTCTATGATCAGTGTTGTTATATTTGCTTACATTTGTAACAGCTGTTGTACTAAATGTGCCTGAGGGATGGAGCAAAAGGAACACATCATACAGACATTTAGTACACATACAAGACCTTTGGAGAACCAAGTTACCATTAAACATCCGTTTGTAATAATCATTACAGTCTTACAGCATAGATATGTTCTTCGGCCTGCAATGTCTGTTGCCCATTAAATATCTTATTTACACTAATTCATTTAGAGGCAACACAGTGGTGTAGCTAGTAGTGTTGCTGCCACAGTTTTAGCCATCCTAACCTCTGCCGCTGTCTGTGTGGAGTGTGCATGCTTTCTGTGTGGACCATGAAATGTCTCCTTCCACATGTCAAAGTTTCCTAGATCAATTGATCACTGTAGATTGTCCCTAGTGTGTAGATGACTGGTTTAATCAGTAGAGGATTTGATGGGAATGAAGGAGAATAAAAAAGGAATTAAAAATCGAATTAATTGGAAGAGGAGCAGAACCTGTTTTGATGCTTGTTGACTTTATAAGTTGAGCTTTATAACCTATCTCAAATCCAGATTTCCAATTTGGAAGCAAGAATTGTTAAATCCAAATCTCCTGTATAGAAACATAGAACATAGAAATATAAGTGCATGAGTTGGCCATTCAGCCCTTCGAGCCAGCACCGCATTCAATATGATCATGGCTGATCATCAAAATCAGTACTCCGTTTCTGCTATTTCCCCATATCCCTTGATTTCTTTAGCCCAAGATCTAAATCTAACTCTCTCCTTGAAAACATGAGTTACGATACCCTTTGACTGCTCAGCCTAAATTGAAACCCCGATGGGACTTATACTGCCATGCAAGGCAAATTATAGGCTAAGCAGTAATTTGATTTTTATCAGGAATTACAAATTAAAGATTGACTAATCTAAAATGTTGAATGCCATAGGGATATGCCTTATTCCCTTCTTAAATGGCTTCTTTGGCAACAATTAAAAATTGCTTGATGAAAGGCTCTCCAGCAATTTAGGAATTGATTGACCTTGCACTGTTCTGTCTGCTCTGTCACATTGAGACTAATAACATTACTGCATTTTAAAGGGTAATACATAATCACAATCAATGCTGATAGATTGTACTGAGCATTTGAACTCTGTATAGCTGTGCTTTGGAGATAAACATAGTTTACTCATCACAACAGATCCATGGGTGACATCCACGCTAATTCATTCTTTAGAATAATTTGATTTGACCTCTTCTTTAGAATAATTTTATATGTGAAATCAATAAAAAAATTGCAATCTATGGGGATGATATGTGCTTCCTTTATCGCTGAACAGTCAGATTTTTAGATAACTGTGGTGCGGATCTTAAAATTCTGTTTGCGTTAATCTAAGAAGTGTAATGTTTTCAAATATACAGTTTTATAGGCATTGGGATATATTCGTACCTTTGCAAGCTTGGCTATAAAATTTTCCGAAATATGCTGTGCTTGCAATTATTTCCCTGCATCAGGAACAAATTCTAATCAACTGTATTTATTATTTCATCATCAAGTTCAGTCTCTCATCTTTCACAACGTCAACCTTAAAAGTCAAAGAAGAGTGATTTAACTATGTATAGGAAGGAAATTGCAGATGTTGGTTTATGCTGAAAATAGACACAAGATGCTTGAGAAACCTCAGCGAGTAAGGCAGAATTTCTGGAGAAAAGGAATAGTTGATGAATAGGACAGGTGAGACCCTTCTTCAGACTCAAAATTGTACTATGGTCACAATTGCAACGTAGAAATGTAGCAGCCAATTTGCACACATAAAGCTACATAAGCTACAATATAATAATGAGACAGGTAATATTTGTCATGTGTCCTCCTAAGAAAGATGGTTTAACATCCGCCGGGACTTACGCCATCATGGTTTACGTAGCAAGTTTTGTTGTGATAACTTCAATTTTTTTTTACATAAAGCGGAAAAAAAAACTAGTTGCCTATAAAAAAGCAGTTTGACCTTTAAAACTAGTTGTGCTAACAGTAGCTGGACAAAGAAGTTGTAATGGAAATAGTGATGCATTTCAGTGGTGGAGTTGCTATGGTGAAACACAGGTTGAGGATTGTGGTGGTGGAGATTAAGGGAGAGATTGGAATCTGTGATTCCCATCAAGATTAGACTCACATTTCAGAGATGCGGTGGTACCATGACTGGAAAGCCAGTATTGAAATGTTTGAGACATAAGAGATTGCAGATGCTGGAATCTTGAGCAAAAGGAAAATGCTGGAGGAACTCACTATAAAGTGCCTGGGGAACTCAATCATAAAGTACTGGAGGGACTCAACAGGTCAGTCTGCACCTGAAGAGGTAATGGACAAACAAAGATTCAGCTTTGGGACACTTCTTCAGAAGGGCCTGTCCGAATAGTGGAGGGAGGAGACAAACTGGAAATATAAGGATGGAGTTAAAGGGAATGAGTGAATAAAAAAGTTAAGAAAGACACCAGAATTAACGTGGCAGAAAGCTCAGGAAGGCATAGGAAAGTATGGTCAAGTGAAATAGGAATCAATGTGAAAAATTGAGGGGAGTAATGGATTAAAAGTATTATATATGAATGCACAAAGTATAAAGAAATAAAGTGGATGAGCTTGAGGCTCAGTAAGAAATTGGCAGGTATGAGTTTGTGGGAATTACAGAGGCATGGCTGCAAGAGAACCAGGGCTGGGAACTGAATATTCGAGGGTAATATGTCCTATTGAAAAGTCAGACAGGAGGGCAGAGGGGGTGGGGTCAGTTTTAGCTCTGTTGGTGAGGAATGAAATTCAGTCCCTTGCGAGGGGTGACATAGAATCAGGAGATTGTAGAGTCAGTATGGATAGAAACTGAGGAATTGTAAAGGTAACAAGACCCGAATGGGAGTTATCTACAGGCCCCAAAACAGTAGCCTGGATATAGGGTGCAAGTTGAAATCAAGAGTTATAATTGGCATGTTCGCAAAGGTAATGCAAAGGTGGTTATGGGAGATTTCAACATGCAAGTCGACTGGGTAAATTCAGGTTGGTACAGAACCCCAAGAAAGGGAGTTTGTAGAGTGCCTCCGAGATTGATTCTTAGAGAGCTTTGTAATAGAGCCTTCAGGGAGAAGGGGTTCCTGGATTTAGTATTGTATAATGAACCGGATTTGATAAGGGAACTCGAGGTAAAGGAGCCATTAGGAGGTAGTGACCATAATATGACAAGTTTTAATCTACAATTTGAGAGGGAGAAGGGATAATTGGAAGTGTCAGTATTATAGATGAGCAAAGGAGACTATGGAACCGTGAGGGAGGAGGTGGCCAAAGTTGACTGGAAAGATACCCTGCAGGGCTGACAGTGGAATAAACAATGGCAGGTAGTTCTGGGAATAATACAGAAGGTGCAGGATCAGTTAATTCCAAAGAGGAGAAAGATTCTAAGGGAAGTAAAGGCGACCGTGGCTGACAAGGGAAGCCAAGGACAGTATAAAAATAAAAGAGAAGAATGAGCGGAAAGTCAGAGGATTGGGAAACCTTTTAAAGAGCAACAAAAGATAATTAAAAGGCAATACGGGGAGAAAAGATGAGGTAATGAAGGTAAGCTAGCCAAAGAATATAAAGGAGGATAGTAAAAGCTTCTTAGGTATGTGAAAGAGGAAAAAAATAGTTAAGACCAAAGTTGGATCCTTGAAGACAGAAACAAGTGAATTTATTATGGGGAAACAAGGAAAATGGCAGACGAGTTGAACAACTTAGATAGATAGGTACTTTAGATCTTACTTCACTAAGGAAGACACAAACAATCTCCCTGATGTACTATTGGCCAGGGGGGGGGGGAGGACCAAGGGGTGATGGAGGAATTGAAGGAAATTTGCATTAGGCAGGAAATGGTGTTGGGTAGACTGATGTGAATGGGATTCATTTTCCAATATTCAATAGATTCAGGATCAGTTCCTGTGGAATGGAGGGTAGCTAATGTTTATCCCACTTTTAGGAGAGGCAGGAGAGAGAAAAACAGGGAATTATAGACCAGTTAGCCTGACATCGGTGGTGGGGCAAGATGCTGGAGGTCAATTATAAAGATTAAAATAGCGGCACATTTGGATAGCAGTAACAGGATTGGTCCGAGTCAGCAGGGACTTATGAAGAGGAAATCGTGCTGGACTAATCTTCTGGAATTTTTTGATGATGTAACTAGGAAAAATGGACAAGGGGAGAGCCAGTCGATGTTGTGTACCTGCTTTCAGAAAACCTTTGATAAAGGTCCCACATCGGAGATTAGTGGGCAAAATTAGAGCACATTGGTATTTGGGGTAGGGGTACTGACATGCATAGAAAATTGGTTGGTTGACAAACAAAGAATAGGGATTAACGGGTTCCTTTCAGAATGGCAGGCAGTGATTAGTGGGGTACGAAAGGCTCGGTTCTGGGACCGCAGCTAATTACACTATACATTAATGATTTAGTTCAGGGGCCTCCAAACTTTTCAGCATGTGGGCCCACATTAATATATTGGCACATTTTTTGCGGGCATAGGAAAAAATAAAGAATTGCAGTTTTATAAATTTAATAAAAGAGAGATAGAGATAGAGAGAAATAGCGAAAGGCAGAGAGAGGCAGAGGGCAGGGAGAGAGCAGAGGAGACAAAGATGCGGAGAGAAGTAGAGAGAGAGAGAGGCAGAGGGCAGAGATTGAGGCAGAGGAGAGAGGCAGACAGAGAGAGGTAGAGAGAGAGGCAGAAAGAAATAGAGAGAGGCAGAAAGAAATAGAGAGAGGCAGAGGAGAGAGAGAGAGAGAGAGAGAGGGCAGGCAGAGAGTGGGGAGAGGGGAAAAGGTATAGAGAGGTGGGGAAAGATAGAGAGAGGGGAGGAGAGAGAGTGGGGAAAGAGGGGAGAGAGAGGGGAGGGGGGAGAGAGAGGGGAGGGGGGATGAGAGAGAGAGGGAGGGGAAAGAGAGGGGGAGAGCGTGAGAGGGGGGTGAGAGAGAGGGGGGGACAGGGTGAGAGGGGAGAGACAGAGGGCAAGACGAGAGAGAGAGAGAGAGAGAGAGAGAGAGAGAGAGGGGAGAGAGGGCAGAGAGAGAGAGAGGGGGGGTGTTGTGGCTGCGAGGATGGTCAGTCCTCAACCCTGTCATGGCGGGTGTCAAGGAGAGGCTTGTGCTTGGAGTGGTTCTGACTGAGCTTTACCCCCGCTCCGCCAGAATAGCTCATCAGCCCAGGCTCCAGGATATTTCCTGGACGCCTGCCCACACAACATGAGTCGCCTTTACGAGATGCCCAAACATGCCGTTTCGCGAATGCAGAGAGACGCATACTGTATAGAATGCTCCTGCATATTCTGCACCTCCTTGCCTTTGTTTTCCGTCCGGCCACGCCTTGGCGGTCTGCGTTACCACCTGAAGGCTGGTGGGGGGCGGTCCCCCGGTGGAGGTCTCGCTACAAGGGAGTCTTCCCCCTTTACGTTGGGGACCTGGGGTGGAGTGAGTGTTGCACAGAGCCGTGGCGTGTAATAAACTGTTTGAGTCATTCACGGGCTCCCGGCCGCCTGTATTTTCTGCGTTGAGGTAGAGACTGAGTTCCACGTGTATATGGAAGTGTGTGAAGTTTGCTGCCCATGTAATGAAGGGGCTGCTCCTCAAGTTCTGGTTGCATTTTAGTCCACGATCTGGTGTTTGGGCACAAGCAGGGGGTGGGGGGAGTCGATCGGGGGGTAGGATCACCCTGTCGGCTTGCACCTGGCCTGCCCAAGATGGCCCATTCGTGGGTCCAGGCAGCGGGGTAGTTCATGGTCACAACAGATTCGGCTGCTTGCCCCTCTTCCGGGCCTATGTACGTGCATGCAAGAGTGTCGCTGGAAAGTGTCCATGGTGACTGGAGGGCCCTTCTGTGAATGCTGGTCGCTGCAGGGATCGAGAGCATTGTTAATATTGATTGCACCATTGTATTATAATGTCTGCTTGATGTATTGTAATCAATGAACATTTTTATGTACGTTTGGTACGCTGTAATATGCAATTGCTGAATAATGTCCTTGGAAAGGGGAAAAAAGGGCAGAGAGACAGCGGGCAGAGAGAGAGAGAGAGGACAGAGAGGAACGATCGCACTTTATAACGTGCCGCCGAGCACCATTCGGACCGCCGCCGTCGAACACCCCACCCACTCCAATTGCACACATCTTCGTCACGGCGGCCCTGTGATGTCTGACACAATTTGAGGGACCTACCCAGTAACACTAAGAGCAGCTCCGGGACAACCGTGCTCCCCGACTCGAATCGACTCAACGCCTAACTGACACATGCTCCGTCCTGCGCTGAGCTTATGCGGGCCGGATAAAATCTCGGGGTGGGCCAGATGTGGCAGTCCGCAAGCCATAATAAGTGGCCCGCAAGTTTGGAGACTCCTGATTTAGATGAAGGGATTTCAAAGTAACAATTAGCAAATTTACAGATGACACAAAGCTGGGTGGCAGTGTGAACTGTGAGGAGGATGCTATGAGGATGTAGGATGACTTGGACAGATTGGGTGAGTGGGCAGATGCATGGCAGATGCAGTTTCATGTGGATAAATGTGAAGTTATCCACTTTGGTGGCAAAAAAAAACAGGAAGGTTAGATTATTATCTGTATGGTGTCAAGTTGGAAAAAGAGGAAGCACAACGCGAACTGGGGGGTCCTTGTTCATCAGTCATGGAAAGTAAGCATGCAAGTACAGCAAGCATGAAGAAAGCGAATGACATGATGTCCTTCATAACAAGAGGAGTTGAGTTTAGGAGCAAAGAGGTCCTTCTGCAGTTTTACAGGGCCCCCAGTGTAAACACACCTGGAGTATTGTGTGCAGTTTGCATCTCCAAATTTGAGGAAGAACATTCTTGCTATTGAGGGAGTATAGCGTAGGTTCACAAGTTTAATCCCGGGATGGCGGCGGGACTCTCATATGTTGATAGAATGGAGTGACTGGGCTTGTATAGACTAGAATTTAGAGGATGAGAGGATATCTTATTGAAACATTATAAGATTATTAAGGGATTGACATGCTAGAAGTAGGAAACATGTTCGTAATGTTGGGGGGAGTCCAGAACCAGGGGCCACAGTTTTACGAATTAAGCGGTAGTTAGGCCATTTCGAAACGGAGATGAGGAAAAATATTTTTCACCAGAGAGTGTGAATCTGTGGAATTCTCTGCCTTGAAAATGGCCAGGGCAGTGGAGGCCATTTCTCTGGATACTTTCAAGAGAGAGTTAGATAGAGCTCTTAAAAATAGCGGAGTCAAGGGATATGGGGAGAAGGCAGGAACAGTGTACTGATTGTGGATGACAAAGACATGATCACAGTGGAATTGGCGGTGGCTGGTTTGAAGGGCCGAATGGCCTACTCCTCGCAACTATTGTCCTTTGACTATTGTTTAGTGTCTATTGTAAGAAGGATCCAGGTCTGAACTGTGATTATGAAGAAGGGTCCTGACCGAAATGGGCACCCTATCCATTCTTCCTCCTCAGATACTGCTTTAACTGCTGCGTTCTACCAGCACTTTTTGCTTTTGCTAAGAATTTGCAATCTGCAGTTCCTTGTGTCTCCTTTTTACTGCTGGAGGATCTCAGTGGAGTTAAGAGATAGCAGATATGAAGAATGTTCCCAACCAGAATCGTGATCTGTTCATTTCTTTCCACAGATTACCATGTGTAGGAGTATAGAGATGGGAGGTCATGTTGCAGTTGCATAAGGACCACATTTAGAGTATTGTGTTCAGTTCTGGGCAACCTGTTTGAGGAAACATGTTGCCAAGCTGGAAAGTGGTACAGAGAAGTTTACGAGGATGTTGCCAGGACAAGAGGGTCTAAATCTATAGGCAGAAGTTGAGTAGGCTGGGACTCTATTCCTTGGAGAGCAGGAGGCTGAGGGGTGATCTTATAGAGGTGTATAAGATCATGAGCAGAATAGATCGGGATAGATGCAGAGTCTCTTGGCCAGAATATGTGAATTGACCTCCAGAAGATGGTTTAAGATGAAGGGGAAAAGATTTAATAGGAATCTGAGGGGTAACTTTTTCACACAAAGGGTGGTGGATGTATGGAACAAGCTGCCAGAGGACGTCGCTGAAGCAGGAACTATCCCAACATTTAAGAAGCTGTTAGACAGGTACATGGATGGGGATAGGTTCGGGAGGGATACTGGGCAAATGCAGGCAGGTGGGGATTAGTGTAGCTGGGACATGTGGCCGGTGTGGTCAATTTGAGCCGAAGGGCTTCAGTGTTTCCACAACAGCATCACTCTAGGACTCTAGATTTATCCCTGACCTGCTGAGTTCCTTCTGCACTTTGTTATTTTGCTTGAAGAGTTTGAACAATTTTACAGATTGGATCTAATCTGAACACCACAATAATTAGTAGTATTGAATGAGCAGTTCACTGCAACTGTGTAGAAATATAGAAACCACTGAAAAATGGGAACAGAAGTTCTTTGAGCCTGCAGCATGATTCAATGCTCATGATTATTAAAACTCTATATTAATACCATTTTCCTACTTTCTCTCTTGATACCTTTTGTTCCTAGAACTCTCTCTCTCTCACCTCTATTCAATGGGATTGGTCACATAACTTCTATGGCAGACAATTTCCACATGTTTACCACTCTGAGTGAAGAAATCTCTTCCCCACATCAGTTCAAAATATCATATATTTGAGACTGTGGCCCTGGCCCAGACCTCCTAGCTAGGAAAAATATACTCAGTGCAACCATCTTTCCAGCTCTGTGGACATTTTACAAGTTAAAGTCTTTCTTCTACTCTAAGTGAATACAAATTTAGTTGATCCAATCCCTCCCCTTTTGCTACTGATGCCATCCCAGGAATCAGTCTGTGAACTTTTGTTTACAACTCCCTCTGTGATAAGTAAAATTTATTGTCAGATGAGGAAGGTGGCACGGTGGCGCAGTGGTAGAGCTGCTGCGCCACCGTGCCAGAGAACTGTGTTCAATCCTCACTACAGGTGCTGGTCTGTACAGAGTTTATATATTCTTCCATGACCACGTGGGTTTCTCCAGGTGCTCCAGTTACCCACCCCCCCCCCCACTCCAAAGATGTGCAGGTTTGTCAGTTAATTAGCTTGGGCTGTAAAATTGTCCCAACTGTGCAGGATTGTGCTGGTGTGTGATGGTGATTGCAGGTTGGTGCAGACTCGATGGGCCGAAGCGCTTGTTTCTTGCTTAAATTAAACTAAACTAAACTAAACTGCACACAAGATTCCAGGTGTTGGTGTCAGCAGGTCCGGGCATTATTGTTCTAAACACTTCTTGCTCCTGCCCTCAGAACATTCTTGCAATGAAGGTTGAAATGCCATTTTCCTTCTTAACTACTCAGACAGTACGATTATTTTACATGTCAACATATATCATATCACCAGTTATATCATATCACCAATGATATAATACCCCATCTGTATGTTTTACACTTCACCTTTATCTCCACTGTACTACATGTGCAATGTATTTGTCCAACCACTCAACTAAATCATCTTCAAGCATTTTTGCATCCTCCCCACAACTCAGAAAACCACCCAGTTTTGCATTATTCAGTTCCTTCATCTAAATCACTGACATACCTTGTGAATAGTGTGGACCGTCTAATAGTTCCTGTTGTACTCACCAGTCACTGCTAGACACCCTTCAAAAGACCCATTTATTTCTACCTTATTTCCTGTCCGTTCAACCTCATTTGTAGTATAGAATCACAAACAAGAACGAGGGTAGGGATAATGAGTCTTCCTGGTATATTACACCAAACCTGTGCACCTTAATTTTGCACACCAATCTCTTATCTAAGTCTTTCTGATGCACTTTCATCTGCTAATCCTCCTTATCCACTCTGCCAGCTACAGAAGGTTTGTCGAACATAATTTCCCTTTCATAAATCCATGTTGACTTTGTCTGATATGTGTTGATATTTTCAGTGTCTTGAATCACATCCTGTATGTACGGAGTCAATTTATTAATTGACTCCAGCAATTTCTTTACCATTGATGTCAGGCTACAAATGGTCTGCAGTTCTTAATTTTCTCATTCGCTCTTTAAAATATTCCATAGAATTTTGCCAGAGAACTATCAATGTTGCATTTTTTAATGTCTCTCCCATCACTTGCTCTGCGATGGAAGATTACTAGGCCCTGCAGACTCATTTGTCCAGCCTTTGCTTCCATATCTGAACATGGGAAGGTGGGAAGTAGTTTGTTTCTTGCAATGAGACAGTCAGATGGCTGCATTGGTTGTGTTTTAGTCAAGAGGGGCCACAGCATTTCTGCTTGTCCTGAATGTAGAAAAAAAAACCTCACAAAACTCTGGGCTTTGAGCAATGATTGTGTTGATGAATGGGGGCTACAAATTGGTGTAAAAATATGGATTTATGTTGTAAAGTACTCTGCTCTGCCTGAAGCAGATTTGAGAATGAGTCTTGTTTCCATTACAGCCCCAGTTGAAAACTGCATTACTAGCTTGATTCTCACATGCTTCCACCAGGAAGTCAAAATTACTTTCCCTTGGAGGTACCCATGGCACTGCTCCATCATTGCAAGCTCTCTTCAAACCACACCTGCACCAGAAGCCGGGGAAAATGCCTGTTTCTTCATATGTTGGGCAGAGACCAAGTAGCAGCTTGAATTGTAAATGCACAGTGGGAGGATCATTTTTTTGTGCAAGTCCTATTTATTATTTTTAGCACCAAAATGCAGCTCAAAGTCTCACCTTGACAACACAGCTCTAACCTCTGCATTCCCTCCTCGAGGTTTATCTCTCTGAATTCTTTCATCCTCTCTCTCCCAGAGGTCTTTTGCCTGCTTCACATCCTCTCTGTTCATTAATCTCAGGAGTACATTACTTTACCAAAAAAAAAATTACCATACTACCATAACCAATAAGTGTGATGCATCTTATTACATTTATTTTAATGCATCCAACTACATATTTAAGCAGTTGTAATAAGGAAGATTAAAATTATTGTTGGCAGAGCTGTCTGTATTTGTTAATTGGTTGCAATTCATCAATTTTCTCCACATTTATCATTGGGGGCTTGAAAATTTGTTTTACAGCTAGATTACTTGGTGATTGTCAAAAAAAAGATTGGTCAACTAACCACGACAAACCTATGTGTACTTAGTTCTAGCTACGTACTAATTGAACCCAGATGCTTGTGATGAACCTAATTTTTTCCCTCACGGTGCTATCTTTAAAGACCTGTTTCTTGGCAAAGGTGCTTTCTGTTTTCACAGAGTTTGGCAGGATCTAGACATTTGGGTCAACCATATTCAGGTTATTAACCCTACATTGTCCAAAATACTTTGTCTTTGAGGCTATGTTTCAGTTCGTTGAAACTGTATGCTTGCGGGATTTCCACCAACATCCAAAATTGGATGGTGACGTAGCAGTAAAGCTACTGCCTTACAGCGCCAGAGACCCGGGTTCGATCCTGACCCATGGGTGCTGTCTGTACCAGAGATTGTCCCGTTCTCCCTGTGACCTGCGTGGGTTTTCTACCGAGATTGGCTATGTGTAAATGTAAAAAAATGTCCTGAGTGTGTGTAGGGTACCGTTAATATGAGAGGATCACTGGTAGGTGTGGACTCGGTAGGCCGAAGGGCCTGTTTCAGCTCTGAATCTCTAAACCAAATTATGATGGTTGATGTTTTCCTTAGATACAGTGGTTTACTGCGGAAATCATTTCCTTGTAAACCTTTATAATAAATAAACGATAGTTCAGAAGGAAAATGTAATCACTTTTACTTAAAAAAAGTCTACATCACAGATGAATTATATAAAAATATATTCTTCCTGCTGGGTTGTTTGAATAATACTCTCACTGCCTGGTAAAACTGATTTTATGTTTATACTCAAAAACACAGACTGCTGGAGGAACTTGGCGGGTCAGGCAGCGTCTGTGTTGGGAATTGGACAGGTGATGTTTTTGGTCGGGACCCTGCTCATGATTCCAGCATCTGTGGTACTTTGTGTCTCTAGTCAATGTTGTTATTTTGTTCTGTTCAAAGTAATTTTACATCCAAGTGTCTGAATTGCACACAACCATTAATCCTACATCGGAATCAGGTATATAGAATGGAACCCGAAGGGAAATGAAAGAGATGGTTTTTTAAGCATTTGGCTGCCTTTTATTCTTGCTTCCTTAAGTTTTCAGTAAATTATGCTAATTTACATTTCCAATTTCGATATAACTTTTTTCTGTCTATTTGGTGTTTAGGGCACATTTCCATGCAAGTTTTCCAAAGGACTCGGGGAGTCATCGAGATATAACAGGACCTCTCTCTTGGATGTCACTCTGATCCTTTTAACTATTATGACAGTCCAGGAGAGGCCAATCCCCAGCAGTATTGGTAACAGCTGGGTCCAATTAGCTATTATTGGCTGGCCATTTGAAACTTCTCAGTCTATTCCCTATAAACGCAGGCATGTTAGTAGGAGGAAGGGAGTGAGAAAGGTGGAGTGTCTTCCGGTGCTGCCCCCCTGTTGCAAGTTTGAGGAAGACTGAGCCACTGGGACAAATCTGAGACCACCAGTGGCACTGTATGGTCAAAGACTGACTGCCAGCTGCCTCTCCCTGAGGCTAAGACTGATTGGCTGGGATAAGCCTGAGATGTCAGAACCTCTTCCTGCCCGCAGACTGCCTCTACTGTCTGCACCTCCTCTTCCTGCGTTAGTTGCAGGAAGAAGCCTGAGTTTGCCACAACCTCCTTCTTCAAGGAGCAGGACTAAGCAGCTGGGACAAGCCTGGATTGCCAGCGCCATAACTCATGTGCTCTGATGGCGAGGGACAGTGCTCCCATGCAGTGCAGGATCTGCTTACCACTGTAAATCCAATAAATCATGGTGCGTTTACCCTACTGCAAGTGTCAGTGTGGACACTGCTGAACTGGCGTCATCCCCATGATGCCCCTACATATACTTCCTAAATGTCGTGAGAGTAACTTCTGCCCCCAGACCCTCAAACAAATCATTGCAGGTTGCAATCATATTCTGAGTGAAAGAAAAATGATACTTAAATTCCTTTCTAAATCTCATTTCTCCTTGACTTTAAATCTAAAAAATAATGCAGAGAACCAGGCAAACACGTTGCAGAAATTCTCCCATATATTTTCTATTCTGATTTAAGGTTCTAAGTAATTGGTTATTTTTGTCATCTGCATTCCTTGGATCTTTTCTTTCCTGTTTCTGGGGGAATTCTTCTTCCCACACATTATCTAATCTGTTTCTGCATCATTTAGAAAATGATTTTGTGCTCAGTTTTCCACTGTGCAACTCCAAGTAGGTATGTTACAAAACTTACGTCCAGTGGCGCTGCAGTTCTGGTCATTGTCCCGTGTGCGTGACTTTGGCGCCCTTGAGGGGGGAGGGGCGGGGTTAAAATGCGGTTTTCCCCTGCCTTCCGGAGTTGTATTTTCTCGAGTGCGAGCTTTTTGCTGGAGATTCGTTCCGAGCATGCTGGTAATTGATTTTTTTTTTTTTTTAATCGCCCCGACAATTTCAGCGCTGGAGTAAAATAAAAATTAACTCTAACTTTGAACCCCGACAACGGGGACGGATTTTAACGTTAGGGGACAGGTAAGGAAAGCTGTTTATTTTTCATATAAACTTGCCTTGTTTAGATTACTTAATCAACATTTCATGTTGCGAAACGGTGATTTATTCCCATATGAACCGGTAGTATTTTTCCTGCCGATATGGGGTTTTAAATTCACCACAACCACAACGTTCCAATCCATCGCGTTCCATAAAATCCCACTCGCAAGCTGATTAATGGCTTTAAATGGCCATTAATTATGCGGCATTAAACACTAATTCCTTCAATTTGGCTATAAAATTCATAACATAGTAGATATTTAAAAATCATGTTTATATTGTGAATTCTTGTGTGAATGTTATTTGGGGACACTTAGGCTTTTTAAAAAATGTTAATATTTTCTTAAGCAATTGATAGATGTTTTAGGATCTAGAAATTGAATTTTGTAATTAGCTACAATTGGGAAATAACTAATTATGGCGCTTTAATTTTCGGTCATCCAAGTAAAATTATTTCATATTTGTTTCAGAATGCTTCAATCTATAATAACTAAAAAATATTTCAGCTCTCTTATTCTTAAGAACAGTTATGGGCTTTTGACTGTCCTCGATCACAACTTTTGTGTTAAGTCAATGGAAAAGCAATAGGGAACATGATGCCTAGTTTCCGAGTTTGAAAATGGCCATAACTTTTGTAATACTGATGATATGAAAGTGAATTAGCTGTCAAATAAACTTTTTATGCTTTATCTGATGGGATAAATTGCAGACTTGATTTTTAAAATCTCAAAATCTCGTAACATTGCTACTCCAAGGTAACATTGTATAATGTCACTAGTTAAATATTAGTCTTAATAAACCTTCCTTACAAAATCTGGCATGCAATTCTTGTGTGACATCAATCAAAAACTTGATATACCATGTAATGGAGAACAATTTGTTTGGTTTTCCTTGGGAGGGTATCCCTGGCAGGGCATCGGAAAGCACAGTGATGGTGAAAAAACTTGACTAATGGCACAAAGTGTAAGAATGTACCACTGAATAGGAAATGTATCTAAAGATAGCAACAACCAAATCTATATCCACAACTAAGCTTTGGTTGGCAATTGTCATAACTGTTAACAAATGTCGGCTGCATAAGATGTTGGATTTGTGCACCTCCCAGATGAATTTCCAATACCTTACACTTCCTTGGCCACTTTTCCGTTAGGTCTGTCCTGTATGTAATCTCTCCTCATTGTTATCAAAGGTGTAGCAAAATGAAAATGATCTGGCAATTATGATTAATGCCACCTGCAAATCTAGTTTATATCTAAGTAATAGCTTAAAACAAGTCGGGCAGCGAAATATCTAAGCATTGAAAGTGTGATAGCTGTGGCATTTAATGTGACTTCGACTGCATAAAATTGGGGGAGGAGAAAAAGCATGATTTCTATGACATTGCATCAATTCTTAAAAAAACACAAAATACTGTAAATATTCAAGAAGGTCAGTGCAGCATCTGCAGAACGGTAACAGAGCTGATGTTCCAGGTCAATCATCCTTCATCAAACTAATAACAGTTAGAAAATCAAGGTTTTAATTGTAGACAAAGACTGGAGGTGAAGTCATGGATCATGCAGCATGGAATATCCCTCTAAAGGGCCTGTCCCACTTGGGCGTCATGCAGTGGCGCGCAAAGATTTTTTGAATCCCAAAATCCTGGGGCGCTGCACGTGACCGTGCGTCACTGTCTACGCCACAACACCGCGCATATTGCACGCCATGTGCGCATCACGTGCGCATCACAAACACACCACAAGCAAGTGGACATGGCCCTTAACTCCTAAGTTCATGCCAGGCATTAGGAGTTATTTATACTAAGCCCATTTTCCAGCAATTGATTGATTGGAAGCTGCAGCATAGAAACACCCCTGCAGCCCACTGAGTCCACACCAACAATTAAACACCCATTCACACTAGTTCAATGTTATTTCACTCACTCCTATCCAAACCCTGCACAAAGGGGACAATTTTACAGAGGTCCAATTAAACTACAAACCTGCAACATATTTGGATGTGGAGGAAACTGGAGCACCTGTAGAAACCCATGTAGTCACAGGGAGAACGTGCAAACTCCACATAGGCAGTACCTGAGGTTGGAATTGAACCTGGGTCTCTGGCGCCAGCAGCTCTACCAGGTGCACACTTCCATGCCGCCTACTGTTTGTAGCCTTCTACTCAATGGACTAGCCCCCAAATGAATAGCCTTTGATACAGAGGCAGAGACCAAGATAATCTCAATACAGAAGACTTGAGGGTGTTGGATGAGAGGTGTGCGAATGCTTGCACCCAGAGGAGATTGGCTAGGAGAATAATGTTGGACTGTGAGGAATGAGAAAGAAAATAAATGTTAGACACCGTGGACATACAAAGCACACCATTTGATAGAAATCTGAAATAAAGGAGGAATGCTGGAAATACCCACTTGGGTAGCTAGCATCCGTGGAGAGAAAGTTGAAGTTAACATTCCAGGTTGATAATCTGGACAATTCTTGAAAACAAACTGGAAAGTTTGGTTATACCAAAATTGTTGACGGAATCCTGACATGACTGATAGAAGAAGGGATATTGTTCCTTGAGATGACCCATGCTTTAAGAATAGTTCAAGAACTATTCTTGGAACATAATGAACATCGTTTTAGACTCTCATAACATCTTCTCCTGATGGTGGGAGAAATGAGAGCATAGCCACTGTTATGTGGTTTTTGACAAAGATTGGCTACTATTTTGAAAGCAGCACCTGCTGTAGATCCCTTTGTCAATGTGAGGTCAGTACCTGTGATAGACCGGGCAATGTCAACCACTCTACTGTAATCTTCGATTTGGGCTTGGCTTGCGAGTTGCTGAACCAGGTCATTATGCAATCAGCCAATAGACTGTCTACCTTACCCCTGCCAAAGTTGAAGGTACTTCTTTCTAAGGAAGCGGGATGAGAGGTGTTGTTTGTTTGCCTTCTATATGAGTGCATCGAAAATATGCTGAGGCCAGGGCAGATCTTCAGAGATGTGAACCCCAGAAACTGTTGGGCATTGCCAGAAATTTTGCTTTTATTTCACAGTTCCATTTTTACTTTCTGTATCTAGTTTTGGCTTTATTATCAACCTCGTCTGCTACCACATAAATACGGTTGCCAGGGCAAAACACACCTGACGTACTTAGCATTTATTGATCCTCAGTAGTGCTGCAGGAAGAAGACTGGTTGTAAACTTAATTATTTGTCTTTATTATAGGAGAACTTTAATATCAGACCTTGTCGAACCAACTTGAGAGTATGGTGTGCAGCACTGGTCTCTTTTCCTGAGAAAGGATGCACCTGCCCTAGAGGATCTATGGTGAAGATTCACTAAATTGGTACAAGGTATGACAGATTTGCATGTGAGGGGGGAATGAATATATGGAGGCTATATTCTCCAGAGTTTAGAAGAAACTCTTTGCATCCAAAGATACTTTGGAAGTCAAACCAGGGTAGGAGTAACACATGAATGGCAGAGACCTGGAGAGCATATAGTAAATAATACATAATAATAATAATATATTTTATTGTCATTTACACATAAGTTGCAACGAATTTGGTTTGCAACTTCCATCCGATGTCATAACTTAATCGACAAATAAAATTTAGTTTTAAATACCCTGGGAACAAGGTTTGTGAGAACTAACATTAGACCCATAACAGTCAACACCGACTAAAGTGCGAGGCCGGGGGAGACAGTCCGTGGGGGGGGGGGGGGGTACTCAGCAGGGCTGGTTCAGAGCCGCTATAGCTATGGGAATGAAGCTGTTCCCGAGTCTGGTGTGCGGGCGTAGAAGGCCTTGTAACGTCTTGCCGGAAGGGAATAGTTCGAACAGTCTATTACAAGGTGAGAGGAGTCTTTATGTATGCTGATGGCCTTCCTGAGCAACCGTGTGTGGTAATGCCCTCCAAGGCTGGTAGTGGTGTCCCAATAATCTTTGCGCTCTGTGGATGACGCGCTGAAGAGCTCTCCTCTCCGCCTCCGTGCAGCTGAGATAAACACGCACAGAGATGCCATACGTTAGCATGCTCTCTGTGGTGCAGCGGTAGAAGGTCGATCAGCAGCTGTTAGGGCAGACCAGTCCGTTTCAATGTTCTTTAGGAAGAACAGTCGTTGCCGTGCCTTTTTGACAACGCAGCGGTGTTGGTGGACCATGTGAGGTCCTCTGAGATGTGAGTGCCCAGAAACTTGAAGCTGGACACACTCTCCACACTGTCTCCGTAGATGGAGATTGGGGCGTATTCCCCATTCTGTAACCTCCTGAAGTCGATAATCAGCTCCTTGGTCTTGGAGGTGTTTAGCGACAAGTTGTTCCGTGAGCACCAGTCCGCCAGGTTCTGCACCTCCGCTCTATAGTTTGTTTCATCACCGTTGGTGTCATCTGCAAACTTGGCAATGGTGTTGTTGTCAAATGCAGGGACATAGTCGTGGGTGAAGAGGGAGTAGGGCATGGGGCTCAGTACACAGGCCTGTGGTGTGCCGGTGCTCAGGGTGATAGTGGAGGACAGGTGCGGCCCCAGTCTCACTGCCTGCGATCACTCCGTCAGAAAGTTCAGGATCCAATCGCATATCAGTGAGCTGAGGCCTAGCTGGTGGAGTTTTGGTGGTAAGCTTGGTGGGGATGACCGTATTGAAGGCAGAGCTATAGTCATGAAGAGCATTCTCACGTAGGTGCCCTGTCTTTCCACGTGGGTCAGGACAGTGTGAAGAGCCACAGAGAGGCATCCTCTGTGGATCTATTTGCCCTGTTATGCAAATTGAGGATAGTCCAATGATGCAGGGATGCTGGATTTGAGTGGGAGAGGACCAGCCTTTTCAAAGCACTTCATTGGTATTGGAGTTAGGGCAACCGGGCGGTAGTCATTCAGGTTGGCACTATGGTAGCCTGTCTTCAGGCACTTGGGACCATTGCCAGAGATAGAGACAGGTTGAAGATCCTCATAAATACCTCCGCCAGCTGTACAGCACAGTCCTTTAGTACCCTACCTGGACTCCATCCGGGCCTGCAGCCTTGCGTGGATTGATGCTATGCAGAGCGCACTGTACCTCCTGGGTGCTCCGTGTTAATGGGCCCCTGTCTCACACTGTGCGAGTTGACCCACGAGGTACCCCCGAGTGACAGACTCGTGGCTGTGCACGAGACTGCAAGTTTATGATCAAGTGTGATAACCGAGTTCCCACGGGTATGTCATTGCTGCGATGTTCCTAGTTCCTCTCCCGAGTTAGCAAGTTCCTCTCCCGTTACTCTTGATGCCAACCGTGAATGAAGGTATGTTTTAATAAAGCAACAATGTTAAAATACATCTCCATCCTGTGGTTTTGAGTTATTTCAGCGCGGCAGGCATCTATTGATATGACCTACAATGGGAAAATGCGCATCCTCCAGTAACCAAGCATTTCTTGTTGTTTTATGTTTTTAAATACTTTTTTGCAATGATCTCTATTTTAAATAATTTTAAAAAAGGAAAGCAGCCCGGGTGAACTGACATTGAGCGGCCGCCGGACCCGACAGCACACACACGACACACACACACACACACACACACACACACACACACACACACACACACACACACACACACACACACACACACACACACACACACACACACACACACACCCGAAATGTTACAACACACAGACACACTTCACACACACAGGGGACACACACACACACACACACACACACACACACACACACACACACACAAACACACACACACACACACACACAACACACAGCAGCTGGCCAGCACTTCAGAGGAATGAAGCAGCTCGGGTGACTTTTGAGCGGCCACCGGACCCGACAGCAGACTACACACACAGATACACACAGATAGACAGAGAGGGAGAGAGAGACACACACACACACACACACATAGAGAGAGAGAGATATACACAGACAGCAGCTGGCCACAACTCAGAGGAATGAAGCAGCTCGGGTGACTTTGAGCGGCCACCGGACCCGACAGCAGACACACACACAGATACACACAGATAGACAGAGAGGAGAGAGAGAGACACACACACACACACACATACACACACACACACACATAGAGAGAGAGATACACACAGACAGCAGCTGGCCCACCACTTCAGAGGAATAAAGCAGCTTGGTGACTGAGCGGCCCACCGGGACCCGACAGCAGACACACACAGATACACACAGATAGACAGAGAGGGAGAGAGAGAGACACACACCACACACAACACACCAACACAGACACACATAGAGAGAGAGATACACACAGACAGCAGCTGGCCACCACTTCAGAAGAATAAAGCAGCTTGGGTGACTTTGAGCGGCCACCGGACCCGACAGCAGACACACACAGATACACACAGATAGACAGAGAGGGAGAGAGAGAGACACCCACACACAAACACACATAAGAGACAGACACACACATAGAGAGAGAGATACACACAGACAGCAGCTGGCCACCACTTCAGAGGAATGAAGCACCGTGTGACTTTTGAGCGGCCACCGGGACCCGACAGCAGACACACACACAGATACACACAGATAGACAGAGAGGGAGAGAGAGAGACACACACACATACACACACACATAGAGAGAGATACAACACAGACAGCAGCTGGCCACCACTTTCAGAGGAATGAAGCAGCTCCGCGGATCATGCAGCATTTCTGGGGAGATGTTTCGGATCGGGACCCTTCTAACGAAACGACACCCACCCTTTTTCTCCACAGATACGCCTGCCTGAGCCCCCACTGAGTTACTCTGGCACTTTGTGTCTATCTCTGGTATAAACCAGCATCTGCAGTTTATTTGTTTCTACTTAGGACAGTTAGATGTGGTGGTTAGGACGATGGTGATAGAAAAAGCTGCAACTATTGTCATCTTGGGCAAAACACGAAGCACTCAGGGGGTCAGGCAGCTTCCGTGGAGAGAATGGAGGGGGACGTTTCCTATTGGGACCCTTCTTCAGACCGATGGTGAAGAATGGTCATTCCGAAGAAAGGTCGCGGCCTGAAATGTCGCACTCCATTGCCTGACCCACCGAGCTCTTGTTCACCAAGCACTTGATTTGCTCATGGTGGGTTGCAACGTTTATGGAATCCTTGCTTTCATTAACCGAGGCTTAGAAGAGTCTATTGATCCCAAGAACTTTAGAGGGAGGTGCGGGCATCAGAAGCAAGTGAGTTTGACGGGAGCGTGGGGAGACGCACGCAGCGATTGGAATATTGTTCGGGAAGCCGAACCCAGCGTGAGAGAATGAACACGGGGGGTATTGGGTCCCAACAGGAATAGATTAAAGGCTTGAAGAGAAGATGGAGACAGAGACACTCACATTCAACAAGGACAGTAATTTCTGCTATAACACGATCGTTGCTTTTGCGAAGTAACGTTGTTTTTTTGTAATAGAAAATCATGTTATCGAAACAATCGTAGCAATGGTTAAAAGGTGTTTTTTAACGCTTGCAATAATCAAGTTATTTTCCTGTGTAATTTTACAAACATTGGTCTTTTGAATAACTATAAATTTATTTATGTTACTGCAAGCTAAAATACTAAAGGTTGTGTGTTACATTGTTTAATAGAGTTTCGTTGTTCAAATATCAAAAGGAAGCGATTGTTTGTCAATATCTATGGTTATATAGTGAGAGTTGGGCTCCGGTGATCGGGTTGAACATGAGATCATGGAGTCTCGTCACTGCTGGAAGGCGACATGGAAGCATTTTTTGTCTGCTTGAAAATTTCCAAACTAACTGTAGTTCCCAACTTGAAGGGCCCGTTTCTGTGCAGTATGAAGCAATAATGAAAACAGAACAGTACAGAAGAGCAGGGTGTGTAGGAAGCACAGGCAGAACAGGGGCAGAGGGACAGGAGCAGAGGCTGTATGTGTGGGGAACTAGTGGTACGTCCCCAACTCTACCCCCACTCTACAACTCTTCCTCTCACCACACAGACCAAACTCCCCACCATTGACTACAACTGCATTTCATGCTGCTTCGGGAAAGCAGCCAACTTAAGTAAAGACCTTTCCTACCCGGGCCATTCCTTTCGCTCACCCCGCTCCCCATCGGAAGAAGAAACAGAAGCTGCGCGCATCAGTAGAATCAGGAATGCATTCATTCCCTCTGTTATCAGGCTTCTGAATGATCCTTCCATAAGTTGGGGGACCATCCGATTCTCTCTACCTCATTGTGTCCATTGGACTTTGTCTCTGAAATTCAGCGCTAAAGTATTGAAAACGACAAGATCTGCATTTGTCTCTGTCCCGATCTATGTACTTGAATTTAGTTTACTTCTATTTATGTATAGTATGATCTGATTTGACTGCATAGCATGCTAAACATAACTTTACACATGAAAGTAATAAATCTAAACCGAATGTTCTTTGTATCGGGTAGTTGTGCATCGTCGGGGCGAGTTTGTCGGCAGCAAGCATCTTTCTGAAAGCAATGAATGCTGAGGGCAAACCTTAACAACCTGAATACGGACTTCCAGAAGGGTCTTGACAAAGTCGCAATACGTGGTGTAAAATGAATATTGAAAGCATGTCCATGAGGTCAACAAAATATTACACAATCTTCGTAAATGCTTGTGGGAAAGTGAATAGTGTCCCCCCATCCCCCCCCCCCCCTTTCCAGATCACAGTCACAGTCATCGGTACCACAGTCCACCCTAAATAAACCCACTACATCCAATATGCGACTTTTTATGATCATGGATGACAATCCATTTAACCTCAGTGCAAATTCAAATGAAAGTTCCCGCCTTCTGCTGTCACTTTCAATGCCGCTACTATTGGAGTCTGGCCTCGGGTAACTCCATTCCCACCTGGGAAATGAAAAGTTTCCATTGACGGTGCCACGGTAGACTCACGAGTCACTAAGATAAACGCACGGGGCCACTACGTTATTACAACGAGTTTAAATGTTTCCATTTTTAACGTGAACAGTTAATTTGACTCGTGGAAAAAATCAAACATGTTTGATTTTTTTCACGAGTTAACAAGTTTCCCGAGTACCTGCCGTTAGCCCCACGAGTCCGCTAAGTTGCTCGTGCGAGTTCCGACGTTCCCGCTACGTGATCACCACGAGTGAAAACTCGGGGTCACTCGTGGTCAACTCGCACAGTGAGACGGGGTTTTTAGGCCTGTCCCTCCGTCCCCCTAGCCGGGGTTGTTCCACTCCTGGTGGTGTTGCCAGTTTTGAAGCGGGCAAAGAAGGAGTTTAATTCATTGGCCAGTGTGATATCACTGTGGGGGCAGACGGGGCTGCTCTTGTAGTCAGTGATGTCCCTGACACCCTGCCACATGCTCCTGGTGTCCGCGGTGTTGAAGTGGTCTTCTACCCTTTTGCCTGAGGATGTCTTTGGGCCTTTTTTTATGCCTTTGTTCAGGTTTGACCTGGCAGCACTGTAAGCAGACGTGCCTCTGGATTTAAAGGTAATGTTGCATGCCCTTAGCAGGTTATGAACCTCCTTGTTCATCCACGGTTTGCGGTTTGGGAAGATCTTTATTTCCTTGTCCACTGTGACAAACTCCACACAGCAGTTGATGTAGTAGAGCACAGTCAATGCGTACTCCTCCAAGTCTACCTCTGTACCACTGGTAAAAACAGAGGGAACCGAGGAATTACAAGTACATAATTCCCTGAACGTTGGGCCATAGGTGGACAGGATGGTGAAGAAGGCTTTTGGGCTGCTGGCTTTTATTAGTGAGGGCATTGAATATAGAATTTTGGGACAGTACAAGGTGTAACAAGTCGGCGATGCCGCACTTGGTGTAATTGTATATGACATTGGTCACCCTACTAAAGGAAAGTCACTATCAAGCTGGAAAAAGCATAGGAAAAGATCTACAAGGATTTTGCCAGGATTTCAGGTACTCAATTATAGGGACGGTTGGGCAAGCTCGGACTTTATTTCTTGGAGTGTGGAGACTGAGGGCTGAACATATAACGTTGCATAAAATCATGAGGGGCATAAATAAAGTGAAAGCACACAGTCATTTACCTAATGTTGCAGAATTAGGAACTGAAGCACATAGGTTTAATGTAAAGGTGGAAAGATTTAATAACAACCAGAGTGGTAACTTTTTCACGCATTGGGTGGTACGTGCATGGAACAAGCTGCCAGAAGTGGTTGAGACAGTGCAATAATAAAATGTAAAAAACATTTGGATATGAAAGGATCAGAGGGACATGGGTCAAATGCTGGCAAATGGGACTAGCAAAGTCGGCTGTCTTAGTCAGCAATGACAAGTTGGACCAAAGAGTCTGTTTTAATGGTGTATGACTCTAATAAGAGGTGAACATTGAAAATTTCAAACTACTTTCATATCTCAACAGGCCAGATGTAGGGATGTTTCACCTGGATGAAGAGACTATGACCAGGGAGAGTGGTCACAGAAAAGGACTAGGCCATTTAGGATTGAGTTAAGAAGACATTTCTTTGCCTAGTTTCAGGAATCAAGGTGCAGTAAAATAGCACTGAGGTAGAAATTCAGCCATGACCTTGATGAATGGCAGAGGAAGCTTAAGGCCCTAAGATATTTCTCCTGAACCATGCTTTTGACTATTGTTCATTTTCTATTCCCTCCACTAATTGGTATTTTGCAGTGGTTGGACAAGTTAAATAATGTCCACAAGGATCCACTAAACCTTCCAATGCCAATCTTAGCCTGGTGATAACATTTATAATTGTGTTTTTGGACTATTGTGCAATAGTTTCCTCTTCCTGTAAAAAATACCTTTTCAATTCTGTTATATATTTTACATATTCCATTCACCTATTTGCATATTTTGTCCAATTAACCTTTTATAGAAAAAATCAATTGCCTTCATAACATAGAAAGGTCTCGAATTATAACAAATTTGCATTTTATTACGGAATTCAAGGCTCCGTAGAGAAGAATAAATAATGCTCCAAAGACTTAACTCAACAGGTATTTTTTACTCAGTGCTTTCTGCCCTGCATCTATTTTCTCATCCATTTCTGAACCTACACCACATTGTAGTCTTTTGCAACAATGTTATAAATGGAAATGACAGCAGAAAACTAGAACATTTACTCTTATAAAACTGTTGAGGCAAGGTAACATGGAAAATTCAATGTGATAAATAGCTTTTTGTTAGTTAAGGTTATTAAGTGTCAAGGACGCATGGATTTTCCCCCCCATAATTTTAGCTGTACAGGCATTCTATTTACAAATCAATAAATAAATCTTTGTTGCAATACAATTGCTCCTCTGAGTATGTGGCTTTGTGATTTACAAAGTTATTTTTTCTTTGAACCAACAGCATGTCAACCTTTGTGCTAAGACGGTAGAACAGTACATCACAATAACAGGCCCTTTGGCTCAAAAGTGTGTGCTGGACAGGATTCTAAGACCATCACATCTAAAAATAGACATAAAATGCTGGAGTAACTCATCGGGTCAGGCACCAATCTGGCCAAAATGCATTGATGGCATTTCAGGTCAAGACCTTATTTACTCGTGCATAACCCATATCCCTCCACTCCCTGCACATCCATGTGCATATCCAAAGGTCTTTAAAATGCCACTAACAAATCTACTTCAACCACCACCCTGGGCAGTGGCATTCTTGGCACACCACATTGGAGAAATAATCTGACTGTCTACTCTATCTATTCGTCTCATAATTTTATATATATATTTCCTCCATTTGGTGGAACCGAGATTGGTCTTAGATGTTGCAGTGTTTAAGAGTAAAGATCCATATCTGAAGCCATTGGCCTGAAATGACTGCTCTGACGACAATATATATTTCCAAATAAACTAATAAACATGATCATTTTTATTAAATAGCGCAGAGAAGAACATTTGAGAAGTACACTAACTGTCTTTCTTTCTTACATTTGACCAATAGAGACAGAGACAAAAACTTAAATAATAGATCATGTTTCAACTATTTAGTTAATTTGATTGGACCCTGTTGACCTGCAATCAATCTTTTTGTTTCTATTATGCAGCTGCAGTCCCCACAGGACTTGTTTATGAGTAACCCATTGGATTCATTATGAAACGGTTATCTGTCAAATGATCGTGAATACCAAATGGTTTAATATTACATTAGGCCAGGATATGCCATTACTGCAGAATAGACACAAAAATGCTGGAGGTAACTCAACAAGACAGACAGCATCTCGAGAGAAGAAATGGTAATGAGAGTCAGGGGAGAGGAAGTCTAGAGATATGTAAGGATAAAGTGGGTTATTCTTCAGTTGAAACAAACACCCATTGAGAAGATAGTGCTGCCTTCTATGCCCTTAACCTAAATCAGGATTAGGTAAAATATTTATCTTGTGGAGCTTGCTTTGCAGTGCTTCATCACACCTTATAATTTATGAAGGTCTCACAAATTTAATGGAACACTCTGATGACATAAAAACCTGCCACCACTGAAATGATATTTGCAGAGCCAGCAAATATCATTTGGCTGATGCTTCAATGTCTCAATAAATTCACCAAATACGCTGCTGTTGTTGGCCGAATCACCGAAGGTGAGATAGAATAGCTAGTGAGTGGTGCTGCAACAATAACCTCCTGCTAAACATCAATAAGACTGAGGAACTAATCATTGACTACAGAAAACAGAAGTAATGAGACCACGTGCCAGTTTTTATGTAGTAGATCTATGTAGTATTATGTAGTAGTACAATCCATATCTGAAGCAGGGTCGGACTGACCAGAACAGTTTTTCATTGGTGGGTCGGTGGAGCATCAGATTCCTGTGAATTAACATTTTGGATGCCATGTCCTGGGACCACAATATAGATGTACTTATGAAAATTCTCATCAGTGCTTCCACTTTCTTAGAAGTGTAAAGAGATTCGTATATCACTGTATGCTCTAACAAATTTCTACAGATGCATTGTAGAAAGTAATTCTGACTGTCTGTATCATGGCCTGTATGGCAATTCCAATGTAATAAGAACATAAGAGACTGCAGAAGGTGGTGGGCTCAGCCCAGTCCATCACAGGCACAGTTGAACACTCTACAAAAGCTTCCAGTTGAGGTGCCATTCAAGAAAGCAGCATCTAACATTAAGGATTACACTCCCCTTCACTTTGGGCAATGCCCTCTTCTTGCTGCTGCCAGTTGGACAGGAGGTATAGAAGCCTTAAGTTCAACACCATCGGGTTCAGGAACACCTACAATTATCAAGTTTTTGAACTGACCAGTCCAATGCTAATCCAACCTTGGCAACAGAACACTATGGACCATCTCTTGCACTACCTTAGACTTTTAATCAACTTTTATATTTTACACTAATATCTTGTTCTTTGTGCAGTCCTTCTTTTCATTATCATAGAATTTCTGTGGATTTTATGTATAATTTATGTTTTTGTGTGATGTCTCAGAGTATGTGTCTGCAATGCTGTAGTAACGGAGATAACAGCACAAGCTGGAGATATTTTAGAATTCTTACCTGAAGCATGAACCCTACTTCTTCCACCACAGGTGCTGCCAGACTGCTGGATTTTCTAACATTTTTTGGTTTTGTTTCAGATTTCCAACAACCACAGTTTTTTTTTTGCTGAACATCAATAAATCTGTAGTCTTATTTGAAGGTTAATTTCATGCTGTTGGCCTACTGCTTTCTGAGGCTTTCTACTATATACCCTTTTACTGAAAAGCTTGGTATTTGCCTCGAAAGGAAGATAATTATTTTCACCAAAAAAACTATTCTCATCATAAACAATGCCATCTTGAGTCACAGGCCAAGAAGGAAAGTATAACTTTATTCTCACATTTGAGAAGGAAATAATATATGGTATTTTTCAATACAAAAGATATATACTGATTTTCTTAAAAAGATCTTTTAAATAACAGGTTTAATGTGAAGTAAAGGAATTTTATATTTCTTCAATTAATATCTGGAAGGAATCCAAATAAAATTATCAAAGAATACATTTACATGTTTTAGGTTTTTAAGAAAAATATCCTTGTATTTTTCAATGTTAGTCCATTATTATGCAATTAGCAAAGGAAAATATCAAAATAGACGTTAAAATCGAAGGATTAAATATTTCCCTGGTAGAAAAAATGTTAGTCTCATCATTTAAATATGTAATCACGGGTTTTCAGCTTCACTGATGGGGATTGGGCTTTCTTATCTCTTCGAAGCACTGTGGCTCGTCCTATGATAGGCTGCATTACTGAACCCCATGGTGTTAATTATAGTTATCAATCATTATGTCCCACATTTACTTCCTCAAATATGAAGAACTCTTTGTAAAAGTGTATGGAAAGGGCTACATTAGGAAGAATCTTGGGATTTCTGTGAAGCAAATGCTAATATTAAGGACAATATAGTGAACAATGAAGATTTATTTTTTTTTTTTTTTTGTTGTACAGGGGTGCTGGTAACTGACGGAAGGCAATTAAATTGCTCATCATAATAGTCCAGGGTGGATGCATTAGCCTTTTAATTTAGTGTGAAGATTATGTAGTGGAATATTTTGCTGATTAGGCAACCTTTTACTCAGAAGATGTGCAAGGATGTGTAATAATCCTAGAAAAAAAACCCCAAATGCAATATTGGAAATACGGGTCTGTAATATATGCTATTAATTAAATTCTGCAGCTTTCATGTAATAAATTATGTTCACTAATTTTTACAGTTCAGATACAAGGTTCATTTCCCAATCTTCAGAATTAAGTTACAAGTTTTCTCTGAGTATAAACTTGAGCAAGTTTGAGCAAAATAACTTAATGTGGTGATTAATCTTTTGGGTTTCCTCCTTCTCCCACTTAGGACAAGCTATCAGCATCAGCTTAAAGCCTTTTCTAGATAGTCTGGCAAGCCTAAACAATTGTTTTGTGGAGAACATGACACAGAACCTTTCGCCCACAACTAGTAGTTGCACTTTTAGACAAGAGATGATATCACCACAGGGAACATAAACAAGACAGAGATCAATTAGGAAGGAACTGCAAATGCTGGGGTTACACCAAAGATAGACACAAAATGTTGGAGTAACTCCAGAGGGACAGGCCGCATCTCTGGAGAGATGGAATGGATGACATTTTTGGTGGAGACCCTCAGTGTGAAGAATGGTCTCGACCCAAAACGTCATCCATTCCTTCCTCCAAAGATGCTGCCCATCCAGCTGAATTAAGTCCAGCATTTGTGTTCATCTTCAATACAGAGATCTGTTGATATTACTTGCAAATAAGTCATGCTATTTTCGTCTGTGTTACAGCTCCTTGTGTTAGAAAACTCCATGTAAAGAACAGCAAAATGACTAAGTAGTGGTGTAAAATGTTCCTTTGCTGAAAGCTCCCATGGGATACACAATCTCATCAACCTGATGCTCGGGGCCTGCTGTCCAATGAACCCTGACACTCTCTGCTGCTACATTTACAGTATGCGGCATGGTTATATAAGATCTGTGCATAGTTACAATATATAAACTGAATATATAATATTCAGGCTACAATCAAGGATTGTATATATATATATATGTGTATATGTATATATATATACATATACACATATACACATATACACATATACACATATACACATATATACTATTACTAAAACTCTCGTCTTGACCACTTCCGGTTTGCTTTAAAAAAGATTTGCTCAAAAACGGTACTAGGATTTTTTTCGCCACCTTACCGTTCCTCCTCTGCTCCATGCGCACCAAGTTTTTGTTCCGATCGGAGAATTATACAACAGTTATGAAGGTTTAAAAAATCGTGAGATCAGCAGATTGATCTTCTTGCCTGACAATCACCATGAAGGTAACACCCCCTTCCGGCACCCAGTGGATAACAAATCCCCGGAGGCGGGCTGAGTCTACAAGTAGTCCTGATTGAGTCCGCAAGAGTTGAGTTGGGAAAGCCGCTGTGGTGGAGTCGGGAAAGCTGCTGTGTGGAGTTAGGAAAGTCACTGTGTGGGGTCGGGTAAGCCGCTGTGTGGAGTCGGAAAAGCCGCTCTGTGGTGTCAGGAAAGCCGCTCTGTGGAGTCGGGTAAGCCGCTGAGTGGAGTCGGGAGGTGCTGTGTGGTGCCGCGGCCGATGGTCGCAGAGTGGAGTACCTCCACCCCCCCCCCCCCCACCCCGCCTTTCCACACCTAACAATAAATTTAACTTGGTAGTTACTTAATTGAATATGTGCCAAAGGTCATGTTCATGTATTTGGCAGCAGGCTATACATATATCAACTTTATACCCATTATTAAATATGAATGAGACCATTAAGATTCCCAGTGGTCACTGTTTGAACATTGCCAGTCATAAACTTTGCTGTGAATTTGGGCTAAGCAGCCAACATCAATGTCGTCAACGTGAATGTTAGAGTTGAGCTGTTAGTCTTAAATATTTGCAGAGAAAATCTACAAATGATTGAATAGCTATTCCAAAAGACTGCTGAGTCTTTTGGAAATGTCTAAATGTCTGAGATTAGACATTTAAATGACTCTAATGTTCATGTAACTAAATTAACAGGACAAATGCAAGTTATTTTGCCAAATTTGGAGCAGGAGTAGGTTATCAGTGTGAATGAGATCACACTGATCTGCTGGTAACTCTGCATTTCCATCTACCTGCAATTATTGTTCAACCCCTTCCTTATCAAATGTATATCTGCATCTTAAAAATATTCAAAGAACCAGGTTCCATCAACATTGAGGAAGAGTTTCAAAGGCGTGCAACCCCACAAAACAGAAACAGTTCTGGACATCCATGTACATGCACGTGCCTAGTACACAACTGCTACAACACAACTGCTAACTGGGTGGATGACTGATGCCCTGGAGGCATCAAAGCCATCCACCCAGTAACTGATGCTGTCCTGGCCTAGATGTCTACCCTTGATCTACAACTTTAGGCTGTGCACGCCATACGCAAGAAGAAGACTGCACAAATGCATATTCAACTGCCAGCATTCCAAGACTGCATCTCATCTTGTACAAAAAAAAGCATCGAAGTACATAATCCCTGTCTTGAGAAGAGCTTCCTTGAAAAATATAGAGGTGATAAAAATAATATCCTATGACATGTCACGTTAGTCCTGGTAGGGCTTGGGATAATAGCAAGTCCATGTAATCTGCATCGGGTGTAAATATACTTTCTTCTGATCCTTGCTGCTGCTTTATCTGATTTTCTTTTCTATCTAAGAGGAATAAACATTCCTTTAACCAGGTTGTGAATCATCAGTAGTAAAAGTAAAAATAAGACCAGGTAAAAATAATGCAATAACAAAGATCAGCTAAAAGGAAATTTAAATGTAATGAACCCTTATGTATTGCAGTGAAGAAATCAACTATTAAGAGATGCCGTGTCCACACATTTATGGTTTTGTGGTAGTTAAAAGTACTCCTGCACTGCAGGATCATAAATGCTCTCTCTTTCATTGGCACTACATAGTTACAAGTCATAGCAGACAATATTCCTGGTGCATTTCTGAACACAGCCATGTTACGAAGCTGGTGCATGGTATTTTAAATCTCTGTTCTGTATTTTACTGACTAAATATTTAAAAAATAATAATTGGGAGAATCTCAGAAGATTGTAAAATGTTTTTATCATCTATTTTATACCTGGCCTGGCGGCATCAAAACAAACCTGAGCATTTTTTTTTTTCGCGACTGATATTTACTGAGTAAAATGTCTCTTTTGTGTAGCAATGCATATTAGAACATCATCTAAATGACCAGTTGAAGACTGTACTATCTAATGGTCTTGATATATACATAAATTATTATCATCATAAATCAGATCCTTTGAAGCAACGTTCTTTCGACCACGGAGGTCAGCCTAATCGTAAACATTACCCTGTTTAGCAAACACCTATAGCATGGCGGTAATTATTATTTAATCAATGCTAGTTAATGAATTTCTCCGTAATTCTCTGTCATGTTCAGCCTAGTAATCCTGCATTTGTACACCACAAACCAATAAACATTTACATCCTGCGTGATAAATCCTGCAATGCTCTGGGTCTTGTGTCATAAAATCAATACTCCTCAGGTGTTATGTCAAGTCAAATCTTTCAATAATCGAGGAAGAAGAACATTTGGAAGCTTGGATGTATTTAGAAACTTATTTATAAACTTAGATAGTCTAAGCATTAATAATTACAATTTGGTGAATTTAAGGCAGCAACCTTATCAGTCTGCTGACAGGAATGCAGCCTTCTGCTTGGTTTGCTGTTTTTCTAAAATTATACATTTCTACTCTTAATCAACAAATTTAAAATTAATTGTCTCTTTTACTTTGTTATAAATCGCATTTCCAAGCAAACAACTCCAAGCCTCTTGTTAGAGTAGGTATGTTACAAAACCTACCTTTAGCGGCGCTGCAGTTCTGCCACTGCCCGTGTGCACGACTTTGGCGCCTTTGAGAGGGGGTCGGGTTTAAAATGCGATTTTTCTTCAGACTATTCAAATCAATTTTGAACAGGCTTTTTAGTTGCTGAAGAAAATTCGCTTCGACTGCCGTTTTATTAAGTTGATTAAAATTAGCGCTGGAAAAATTAAAAGCTGGAGGAAATTCAAAATCATCTTCTAATGCCGTCAACGCCGACAACGGGACGGATCTTACGTAGGGATAAAAGAAGGTACACAGTTTTTTTTAACATAAAAACGTGCTTCTTAGGAAGCCTTTAATCAAAATTTCATGTTGCGAAAAGGTGACTTAAAATATATAAGAACCTGCAGTATGTTTCCTGTCGATATAACCATATAACAATTACAGCACGGAAACAGGCCTTCTCGGCCCTTCCAGTCCGTGCCGATGGGAGTTAAATTCACCGCAAACCGCAACGTTCCAATCCATCACGTTCCTCAAAAATCCACTCGCAAGTTGATTTAAATGGCCATTAATTTACGGGAATTAAACACTAAATTCCTTCCATTTGGCCTATAAATTAATGACAATGAGATAAAAAAATCATGTTATCATGTAATTGAATTTTGTAATTAGCTACAATTAGGTAACTAACTAATTATATGCTTTACTTTCAGGTCATCCAAGTAAGATTGTTTCATATTTGTTTCAGAATGCTTCAATCTATAATAACTGAAAATTTCATTCAGCTCCCTTAATTTTTAAGAAAGTTATGGACTTTTGACTGTCCTTGATCACAGCTTTTGTGTTAAGTCATGCATCCACACAGCTGTCTGGAGCATGTGACATCATTTGAAGATGGACACAAAATGCAGGAACAATTTAGTGGGACCGGCAGCATCTCTGGAGAGAAGCAATGGGTGATGTTTCGGGTCGAGACCCTTCTTCAGTCTGAAAGAAGGGTCTTGACCTGAAACGTCATCCATTCCTTCTCTCCAGAGAAAACTGCCGTCCTGCCAAGTTACTCCTGCATTTTGTGTCTATTTTCAATTTTCTTGGCCCCGCTCTGGGAGTAGGAGTGGGGGTGGATCCGGACCGCAACGGCCGTGAGCCCCAGGCCGAGATTGGAGATCATTTGCCTGCTTCTGCTGCTGTTGGAGGTGAGACATTGCGTCGCGCCAGGGTCTTGGGCCTGTCCCACTTTGGCCGTCTGTTACGCGACAGGCCGCTGGCGCACGATTAGATTTCGATCGCTACAAAATTTCGGAGCCCCGCGCGATACCGTGCACAACTCCATACCCCTCCGCCCTTCTCAGTGGGACCGGCCCCGTACGGCCACACGATGCCTGTGTGCCTCAACGTGACGACGAGGTCGCGTAATTTGCATGCCAAGGCCACTATATAGCATAATACACGAAAGAAGAAGAAACGGTGCCTAGCCTCTAGTGTTTGAAAATGTTACCATTTTTTTTGTAACAGCATAAATCCTGTGGAAGAATTACTATTGTGTTTAAGACTTTCAAACAAATACTTTCCAAAGCGTGCCATTGATGTCAGCTTCCCGTCCTTTCTTTTCTTGTTTTGAGATCAGTTGGTATGCGTTACTCTCAAGTGTTTCTTGATGATAGCTGCTGATAATACTTCTAAAGTTGTCATTACATTCCCTCACAACCACTATTTATCCAGCCTCAATTTAAACTTCCATTTACATTTCCTCATGACCACTATTATTGATAGCGTCAATTTCAACTCAACCACTTTTATAATTTTTTCTATCGCCTTTGCCATTCATCCAATTATATTCCTTTGTGTTCTATCTTCTATCCCTTGCTCTGTACATGTTTAAAACTTTCATCTGTAGTTTGATCTGTTTTTCGATGTGGCATTATCAATCTGAAATTCTAACTATCATAGTAGGTATTATAGGTATAGCCTGACCTAATTAATATTTTCAGTTTCTATTTCAGATTTCCACCATCTGCAATATTTTATGTTTGTGTGGGTGTTTAGTGGTGCAGAGTGCTATTCAATGCATGGATGTTTTAAATATTCTGTGCATGCACTGATTTTAAAAATATTGATGAATGGTGGAGAAGGATTAGAAGAAAATGGCAAGTGGTGTTGGGAAAATTAGGCAGCAGATCAAGTATAGAAATGAGCAGCTGCAAATGCTGGTTTACAAAAGAAGACACTGTGTTGGAGTAGTTCAGTCGACCAGGCAGTATCTCAAGAGAACATGGACAGGCAACGTTTGGAGAGGCCACAGGGCCCTTCTTCAGACTGATCATGGTGGGGGCGTAATAAAGCTCAAAGAGAGGAGGATCAGGACAAAGCCTGGTTGGTAAAAGGCTGACACAGGTGAGGAGGGTTATTTGATAGGCAGATGGTTGGACAAAGTTTCTCCATGAGCAAGTGGCTCTCACAGAGTAGATTCATGCTGATTGGGAGATCAAAATAACACATCTTGCCAACAAATAAAATAGCAATAACCAACTTGACCAGTATGGCTACAGTTATGAGGAAAGTTCATATAGCTTTGCACTACTGAGGACTACCATTGCCTACTTGCAGGATAGGGGGATGGACACCTGCCTAATCTGCTTGGACCAGGATATTGCAACGTACTTGATGGATGTGCTCTTCAAAATGGGCTTTGGGGAGGGAATCAGGAACTGGATCCAACTGCTCTACACAGACATCTGTAGTCCATTACAAAACAATGGATGGGAATTGGATAGTTACCCCATCAGGTCTGGAGTCAGGCAGGGGTTCCCATTCTCCCTGACTTGATTGTGTGAATCAACAAGACAGTGACATGGCTAGGCTATGGGGGCACTCAGATTAAATCCTCATATCCTAACGACGTTGATGTCGCCATTTTTTTCTCAGATTCATGGTCAGTCCACAGATTGATTAGCCCACATGGGCGACCTAATCGGCGAGTAAAAAGAGTGTCTTCGACCATCCAGCTCGAGGGCATTCGCCTGGAAAGCCTCGAGCTTGATCGATCCTCTGCATTGAAACCGCGAGCTGCATCGACCGACCGCACACTCACATGCGCACAAACAAAGCTCGAAGGCGGGTGCCAGGGATAGCAGAGGAGCGCTATCTGCACGATGAAGATGAAAGTAAAACGGCTGCATAACAACGGTAAATCCTTTAGAGGGGGGGGGGGGGAGAGAGGGAGGGGGGAGAAGGAGGGAGAAGTGGAGAGAAGGGAAGGGGGAGAAGGAGTGGAGACACTTTGAAGAAGTACAATAAAGTTTAGCGGGTATTTTACGTACCAGTAGATCTTCCTTGATCCTGAAACTCCAATGAGCCAATCAAAATGCCCGGTCGGCAAAGGAGATTGCCTATGGCTGCCCTCGACTGCCTGTAAGTAAATAGTGACCCCACTCCACCGCACTACGAGTTAAAAAGACCTATGCCAACCAAATTTTACTTGCGGAATATGCTGAAAATTTTTCAGCGACCTAGCTGAGGTCGCGAGTATTCGGGAACTTCCCTTGAGCATGAAGGAGAGTTCCAGTGACCTCATAGGACCTCTTAGGACATCGTATCGACCATGCTGCAAGTTTTAAAGTCGAAGACACTCTTCTCAACTCACAGATTAGGTCACCCAAGTGGGGCAGGCCCTTTAACATCAGTTTACTGCAAGAAGGGCAAAGCCAAGCACTTTGGCAACTGGCCCAACCGATCCTCCATCCCCTCACTATCAGGTCTGATCAAGAGTCAAGAATGGTTATTATCATATGTCCCAGGTAGAACAATGAAATTCTTACTTGTGCAGCACAACAGAATATGTAAAAATAGTACACTGTAAACAATATAATAAATGCGAGAGAAAAAAAAAGTTCAGTGTGTGTATATATACACACACACACATACTCACAAATACACACTCACACTCACACTTCAGATCATTTACCTTGTTGTGGTGAAGAGGCTTGCATGACCCCATGATTCCGAGAGCGATGCCGTCAGAAGTACCAGCTTCTGGTAGGGCCACTCATGGCGGTAAGGTCGAGGATGAGGGTCCAGACTAAGAACAATCCAACCTACTAGACCTCAAAGGCGGACCAGGCGGACAAAGTTATCTTGAACTCAACGGTTGTGAAGGCGGATGACGACTGCAACAGATCTATCAGCTCCAATCGTCTTGGTTCCCTTGCCATTGGAATGAGTTGATTGATTTGTGAAGGACCATGTGCTTCTTGAAGTGCAACATCAAGTACACGTTAAACAAAGACACGCACAGGCGTCTTCGTTCTGTGAGCTGCAAAGCCAGCCACCTGAGAGTCTATAAAACAACAGAACATAAACCATCATCTTCAACCTCGAGGGGTAGCCACTATGAGATATATATATACACACTCACACGCACGTACACACAAAAGAAACAACAATAATAGTCCATTGTAGTTCTGAGCTTATTTGAGGTTGTAGTGTTTAATTGCCTGATGGCTGTTGGTAAGAAGCTGTTCCTGAACCTGGATGTTACAGTTTTCAGGTTCCTTGTACCTTCTTCCCAATGGCAGGAATGAAATGAGTGTATGGCCTGGGTGGTGTGGGTCTCTGCTGATGCTGGCTGCCTTTTTGAGGCAGCGACTCCAGTAAATTCCTTCGATGGTGGGGAGGTCAGAGCCGGTGTTGGACTGGGCAGAGTTCACAACATTTTGCAGTCTTTTTTGTTCCTGGGCATTCAAGTTGCCGAATCAGGCTGTGATACAACCAGTCAATATGCTCTCTACTGTACACCTGTAGAAGTTCAAGAGAAGCCTCTCTGACATACCAAAATCCGTAATCTTCTCAGGAAGTAGAGGCGTTGATGTGCATTCTTTATAATTGCATCAGTGTGCTGGGTTCAAGAAAGATCTTCGGAAATATGCACACCCAGGAATTTTTTTTGACTCTCTCCACCATATAAACAGGATTGTGGGCCCTCATCCTTCCTCTTCCAAAGTCCACAATCAGTTAATTGGTTTTACTGATATTGAGAGCCAGGTACTGGCACCATTTGGTTAATCGGTCGATCTCACTTCTATACTTTGACTCATTGTCATCTATAATTTGTCGAACAACGGTGGTGTCGTCGGTGAATTGAAGATGGAGTTCGCACTATATCCGCCTATACAGTCATGAGTATAGAGTGAGTGGAGCAGGGGGGGCTGAGCACACAGCCTTGAGATGCTCCCGTACTGATTGTTATTGAGGAAGAAGTGTATCTGCCAATCCGAACTGACTGGTCTGTGGGTGAGGAAGTCGAGGGAGCCAATTGCAGAGGGATACGCAGAGATCCAGTTGGTAACCAGTTGTGTTTGTTTGTTTGTTTTTTTTAATCAAAAAATATTTATTCAAATATTAAAAATTATATATATAGTACACTAAAAAACTAAACAGAACCCACCACCAGAATACACGACAAATGATAAAAGATTGTATAATTTTCTTACACTCCTTGTCAAGGATGCATTCAATCCCCCGCAGTGCCCAGTGGTAACCCGCTTTAAAAACATTTTTTAATCTAAAATATTTATTCAAATATTAAAGTAGTATATACAGTACAGTAAAAAACAAAACAGAACCCACCACCATAATACACGACAAAATAATAAACTATTATACAACTATCTTACAATCCTTGTCAAGGATGCATTCAAGCCCCTGCAGTGCACTGCGGTGGTAACCAGCTTTGAGGAGATGATTGTATTGAACACCAAGCTGTAGTCTATAAAACAACAGCCTGACGTAAGTGTTTTTCTTGTCCAAGTGGTCCAGTGCAGAATGGAGAGCAGTGAGATTGCATGCCCTGTTGTCAGGGTAGGTGGACTGTAGTGGGTCGAGGTTCTTGTTGAGGTAGGAGTTGATATGCACCATAACCAACCTCTCAAAGCACTTCATCACCACGGAAGTTAGTGTCACTGATCGATAGTCATTGAGGCATGTCACGACCACCTGAAGGTGCTGTTTGGAGTGGCCAAGGCATGCAACAAAAATAGCTGGAGGATAACAAGGTCAAACGAAGATTGGGACTATGGGAGCAATGCTCCCTCTTGATAACCTGGAATAATTTTGTCATCAGGTGTGAGGGGTTCACGGGGGCTGCTATGCTTGGTGCAGTGTGTGGCCTGTGTCCAGTTCCTATGCCCTGGCAAAAACCCAGTCCATCTTCAATTCATCAGGGATTCAACGATGGAGCGAGTCCGATGGTCATGATGAACGTCCACAAACAAGGAAGGGCAAAAAGTGTACCCAACGGTGCCCTCATCCTGATGGCCACCTTTGTATGTGGCTGCATCAGGCTGGGCGTAGAGCCAAAGCACGTCGGGACTGAGTAACTAATTACCCTCTGAGGTTCTCCCTGTCCCCGATGTTGCGAAGGGTGACTGTCATTGCTGCCACACAATGTGCGGTCAGCTGGATATTGTAATACCACTTGTCATACCACCTTTGACCACACCATCAGCCAGTGATCAGCACAAAAACATCCTTCAGGCACTGCAGGGCCAAGGACTCGATGGATCCAGTGGATTTGATGGATTCTGATGGATTCCCTTAGACCAACCGCCTAGCTTGTCTCATGAAATGCCTCATTAATAGAATTCACTAGCAAGCACCAAGACCTCATGTGGCCAATGGGGAGAGGGGCCTTACTGGTCAAATCTTTCCTGTATCATTGGAGTCTCCATCGACTCCACAGTCAAAAAGGCACAACAGAGAATGTGCTTCCTACAGCAGCTGAAGAAGCACAATCTGCCACAGGCAATGATGGTCCAAGTCTCTATGGCCATCGTAGAGTCTGTCCTCACCTTCTCCATCATGGTCTGGTTTGGCTCTGCCACTAAGCACGACACCCGGAGGCTGCAGCGAATCGCCGATCAGCTGAGAAGGTTATTGGCTGCAACCTTCCCTCCATTGATGAACTGTACACGGCAAGGGCCAGGAAGCGAGCGGGTAAGATCATCTCTGATCCCTCTCACCCTGGCAAACAAACTCTTTGAATCACTTCACTCTGGAAGGCGACTTCAGACTGCCAAAAGCTGCCACAGCCAGACATAAAAACAGTTTTTATTCACGAGTAGTTGCTCTACTCAAACAGCCAAAATATCTGTAACCTCCCTTTGATCTGGTATTCTGTTGGTTCACATGCTTGATCAATGGTGTTTCATCATGAATGTTTTATTATTATTAATGTTTAGTGTTTTCTGAGTCATTCGTAACTGTCACTGTATGTCATGTTGTTAGTTGTGCGCGGAGCACCAAGGCAAATTCCTGTATGTGAATGCTTGGCCAATAAACTTAAAAAAGTACTTACTTACTATAGATGCATGCAAAGAGAGCCAGGAAAAGGTTGCCAAGGTCCTCACTGCCCATCCCAAGCAGGACTGTAACAGAGGACTGATTTATGGGTTGTTCCCTGGACTACACCTGGAGTGCTGCTGGAAGACCATCAACTCATATAATAAAATATGATCACTGGCCTGCCCAAAGCTTTTGGCCTCCCATCGCCATGTGATGATGTCCATCAGGGAATTTTGCTGAGTGCAGGAGTACATATTGAGGGATGCACTGAATTTTGTTGCAGACAATGTGAAGGGTCTGTGGAGAGGATCACAGTCCAGAGTTCTCCTGCTGCTGGCACATTGAGGGACTGAGTCTGGTGGGGAAACCTCTCAAACAAGGGAAGGAATATCACCACAAAGGGGCTACTTGAGCGGCCAGAGTGTGTTGTTTAAATACAGGTGTGAACACTACTGAGTATGACACTACATAATTTGTAGACAATGAGAATGTATGAAGATATTTTTGCAGCTTTTGATCTTGTACATATTTTTTATTCTGAATAAAGTTTATTTTTGGAAAAAATTGCCTATGTCTGAATTGACCAACATAAATGTGCAACCTAGACTGTGCAGTCTGTTGCCATGGACACAATCAGCACCAGTTTTGTGCATTTCTATGATGCTGTGAGAGTGTACTTTTTTTCTGTTGCAGATTTGGCACTGAGAGTATTTCAAGTGATTATCATACTGCATTTTGGTTTTCATGACACTCTTTTCTCATTCTGATTGAAACCCTGTGATCTCCTTCAGATATATTTTTAAGGGTAGTTTGCACTGGGGGAAGTTATGCACTCACATCAGCAGCAATAGTGGCCAAAAATAGTTTCCCTGTCCCAACAATATTAATGGACAGGGAAACTGTACAGTAAAGATAATATGCGGTTCATATTACCAGAAATTGACTGAAGTTTAATAAGCTGAGCGGATTGAACGATCTGAAACTGTACGATCTGTGACAAGTATTGGTGAGAAAGAAGTGTATGTGCTAAATTTAACCATGACTTTTCTTCTCTGTCCCGCAGTAATTTTTGATTATCTACAGGAAAATAGTATTCACATATCATAATAAATAGGGCTTCACTGCCTGAGTTCATACCCAAAACCTTTGGAAATGCTATTAGTCAGAAGCTGTTGAATTAGAACCATTGGAAGAGCAATTCATCTGCCCATCAAAGAACTATCATCATGAACAATTATAACTATCACAATCAACCTGTATTTGGAAAATCAAGGAGTGATTAGGGATAGCCGGCATGGTTTTGTGCATGGAAAAATCATGTCCCACATATTTGATTGAATTTTTGAAGAGGTGACGAAGAGCAGTGACTAGAGCAGGGTGTGGACATTGTCAACATGGACTTTAACACGGCCTTTGATAGGATCCCGCATGGCAGGCTATTCTGGAAGATTAGATCACATGGGATTGAGGTGAGTCAGTCAGTGGTAGTGGAGGGTTGCTTTTCAAATTGGTGGTTTGTTATTCATGGTACGCTGTTGGGACCAGTGCAGAGTCCATTGCTGTTTGTCATCTATATTAACGATTTGAATGACAATATTGTCAACATGTTAAATGAGTTTTGCAGATGACACCAAAAGTGATCGCATAGTGGACAGCGAAGAGGGTTATTTCAGATTACAATGAAATCTGCTGTAGATCAACTGGAGTGGGTTCACAGAATGGCAGATGAAGTTTAACCCAGACTGTGTGAGGTGTTGCACTTTGGTAAGTTAAACCAGAGCAAAGACTTGAACAGTGAACAGTTGGAGAGTGTTGTAGAATAGAGAGTCGTAGGTGACAGGCACATACTTACCTGAAAGTGGAGACACAAGTAGACAATATGCTGACAAAGATGTCTGGCTTGCTTGGCTTCATTGTTCAGGGCACTGAGTACAGGAGTTGGGATGTCATGTACAACTGTACAAGTCACTGGTGAGACCACACTTGGAGTATTGAGTAAAGTTCTGGTTGCCCAACTATAGGAAGGCTGGAAAGGATGCAGAAAAGATTCATATGTTATCAAGAGTGGAGGGTTTTGCAATATATGATGAGGCTGGATAGCCTGGGACTTTTTTCCTTGGAGCATAGGAGGCTGAGGGGTGACCTTGTAGAGGTATATACAATCATCAAGTGAATAGCCACAGTCTTAACCATTGGGTAGAGGAGTCTAAAACTAGAGGGTGTAGGTTTGAGGTGAGAGGGGGATGATTTAGAAAAGGGATCTAAGGAATAGGCTTTTTACACAGAGGGTGGTAATTACATGGAACAAGCTGCCAGAGGAAGCTGTAATAGCAGGTGCAATTACAATGTTTAAAATAAATGTAGACAAATGCATGGATATGAGAGGTTTAGAGGCATATGGGCCAAATGCAGGCAAATGGGAGTAGCTTAGGTTAGTTTAGTTTTGAGTTACAGTGTGGAAGCAGGCCCCTCACCCATTGCGTTCACACTGATCAGCGATCCCTGTACATTAGCACTATCCTACACACTAGAGACAATTTACATTTTTTTACCAAAGCCAATTAACAAACCTGTACATTTTTGGAGTGTGGGAGGAAATGGAGCATCCAGGAACCCCACGCAGTCACAGGGAGAATGTACAAACTCCATACAGACAGTGCCCATAGTCAGGATTGAATCTGGGTCTCTGGTGCTGTAAGGTAACAACCCTACCGCAGTGCCACCTTGCAGGTCAACAACTTGGTCAGCATTGGTGAGTTGGGCTGAAGGGCCTGTTTCCGACCTGTGTAACTCTATAATTCTAATCGAAACGCTACTCTTTGGCAAGGACTGAAAAGTTTACATGTGGTATTTCAAATCAATATGCAGTTAGCACATTTCAGAAAAGTTACGTAGATGGGTTAGTTTGTATTTTCCCACCTGAAATGGAATCACATTATAAATAAGCAATTTATTTTATAACTATTGACATTGTGTTTCATCACATGAAATATAATTCAAAATTTTGACTTAGTAACATTTTATGACTGTGTCAATCAGCCAACACAGTAACCAGACAGAATAGGCAAATGAGGACCTAATCAGGCAGACCAAGGAAGGGGTGCAAAATAAAGGAGAAGCTGATGGTGTTTTTACCATAAAAGTAAGAGTTCTCAGTCAATTGAGCACTGCACTCTAGGAAGGGTGACCTGCCTCATTGAATGAGGCAATAATGAATGAATTCCCAAGATAGTTTTAGAGTATCTCAGCTCATAGCATAGAGGGTTCACAAGAAAGGGTAGGGCATTATAGTGAAATAAAGAAAAACAAGCTGTTGGAGGAACTCAGTAGGTTTGGCAGTATTTGTGAAGGGAAATGGAAAGTCGACATTTTGGGTTGAGAAGCTTCTTCACTAATGTATTGGCGGACAGATAGCTGGTAGAAAGAGGTGAGGGAAAGAATCCTGGTCTCAGTAACTGATATTTTATCATCTGCAGTCCCTATGTCTCCAAGGGTATTGTGGTTTCAGCTGTCTTATTAAGGTAATCGCTCAACCTCAAATAAAAGTGTATCAACTCAAAATGAGGAATCCTGGTCTCTTGTCATTCCTTAAATCCATGGTCAGGAGTTTTGCAAAAATTCAGTGGCCCATTGTAAATATGAATGGCTGGGGCAGCACCAATCCCACAATTACAAAGCCAAATGTAGTTTAATTGCATCATTAATAGTGGCCCATTGTAAATATGAATGGCTGGGGCAGCACCAATCCCACAATTACAAGCACAAATGTGATTTGATTGCATCAATTAAAAGAGTGTTCCATCCTGGTAAAAATAAATTATTTAGCCAAGATAGGATAAGGTCATTAAACTTAAGAAGATATCTGCTAATTTAGAAAGAATTGTGCAGAACAAACAATCATTGAAGGAATGTTTATATGAGATTTTATGAAAAACTTAACGCATTTATTTCAAAAGTCAGTAGTTGTGAGAATTATTAAGAATAAGAGACAAGACATAAAAGACCATCATTAAAAAACATTAATTTCATGGGTACATAAATTCAGAATAAGGCACTGTGTATCTTTAATAAGAGGAAGAATTAATTCTAGCTCAGTAGCTGGAACATTTTGATTATTCATAGCTCTAGAGGTGGAATAACTGATGCATAATTTAGTGGTAATCCTTACTGGGTGATGGAGGAAAGTAGGTAGAAGCGCTTAGGAGTACAGCAACAAAAGTGAATTAGCAGACCAAAGATGTTTTATTAATAGACATAAAAATATGAATTCCAATTGTTCTTGTAAATTTAAATTGGAGACAGGCTTCTAGGTACAACGCATGAGGGATTTCTTGGCTAAAATGTCACCAGCTCTTATTTGCAACATCTGTGATTATTATACCAGTTTTTGTGTCTGTATTGCATAGCTGCTATGGAATACAGTTATTTTTCTTGCCATTAATTACTTAAGAAAAAGGATTTTGTCCTTCTGTCTTTCAGGATATTACAAAGAGCCTGTGAAATGAATCATGCTGGGAGCTGCAAGCTGTCATGAATAAAATATAAACAACCATCAATTCCACACACTAGTAAGGGATAGGGTTCAAGGAGTCAAAACCCAAAAGAGGAGAACATATCTCCATTAACTTGAAGTGACTGGTACACTGGAATCCTCTCAGACATCAAAGGATGGGAGGAGACCGAACACGATAATGGAAACAAATTCTGCCTTTATGCTTCTGAATTTTAAACACAGACAATTGCCGCTATATTCCCCAATTATATTACACTATGCCAGAGTGCTGAATGAATTCAATATTATGCCGCAGTGGAATTTATGTGCACGATGCTGGATACTGTCAGTGAGAGTTAGTCTAATACTGCTTTTGGTGCACATCTGTTGCAGTGTGATAGCAGTTGATGCAAGGGATAATTTAAAGAGTTTCCTTGTGACAATTTTCTTAATTTAATTTATCTTTTTTTAATGCTATCAGAGGGGCAAGTGGACTTTCATTTTGCTGTCAGTGCATGATGCAGAGACCATATTTTTTTGCTGCTGCACTGACTCCACAGAGCAGGAGGAGCAGAGTTTCTTACTCCACAATGGTGTCACCAAATGCTACAAAAGAACTTCCCTTTATACGGCAGTTTAACATTCAGCATTATGCTCATATTTAACATATTCACTGTTACACAGGCATTCCAAAATGCTTCACTGAAGCATTAGCAAAAATAATAATAATGCTATTACTTTAAAATATATATAGACAAAGGCCTGGCTGTGAGGGAGATTTAAGGGTTAATAGCAGGAAAGGGATTGAGAGGAACAAAGCTTTTTGCTGAATATTTCTAGCATATTGTGTTTTTGTTTTATACTGCCAGCGTCTACAGCTTTTTGGCATTCCGGAAGTCACAGGTTTAAGATGAGGAATAAAGGAGATCAGAGGATTAATTTTTCACCCAAAGGTTGATTGCAGTATGAGATGTTCGACAGTGAAGGTGGTGGACGAGGTATTCTCACAACATTTATAAACATAGAAACATAGAAATTAGGTGCAGGAGTAGGCCATTCGGCCCTTCGAGCCTGCACCGCCATTCAATATGATCATGGCTGATCATCCAACTCAGTATCCCATACCTGCCTTCTCTCCATACCCTCTGATCCCCTTAGCCACAAGGGCCACATCTAACTCCCTCTTAAATATAGCCAATGAACTGGCCTCAACTACCCTCTGTGGCAGAGAGTTCCAGAGACTCACCACTCTGTGTGTGAAAAAAGTCTTTCTCATCTCGGTCTTAAAGGATTTCCCCCTTATCCTTAAGCTGTGACCCCTTGTCCTGGACTTCCCCAACATCGGGAACAATCTTCCTGCATCTAGCCTGTCCAACCCCTTAAGAATTTTGTAAGTTTCTATAAGATCCCCTCTCAATCTCCTAAATTCTAGAGAGTATAAACCGAGTCTATCCAGTCTTTCTTTATAAGACAGTCCTGACATGCCAGGAATCAGTCTGGTGAACTTTCTCTGCACTCCCTCTATGGCAATAACGTCCTTCCTCAGATTTGGAAACCAAAACTGTACGCAATACTCCAGGTGTGGTCTCACCAAGACCCTGTACAACTGAAGTAGAACCTCCCTGCTCCTCAACTCAAATACGTTTGCTATGAAAGCTAACATACCATTCGCTTTTTTCACTGCCTGCTGCACCTGCATGCCTACTTTCAATGATTGGTGTACCATGACACCCAGGTCTCGCTCAATCTCCCCTTTTCCTAATCAGCCACCATTTAAATAATAGTCTGCTTTCCTGTTTTTGCCACCAAAGTGGATAACCTCACATTTATCCACATTATACTGCATCTGCCAAACATTTGCCCACTCACCCAGCCTATCCAAGTCACCTTGCAGTCTCCTAGCATCCTCCTCACAGCTAACACTGTTCCCCAGCTTAGTGTCATCCGCAAACTTGGAGATATTGCCTTCAATTCCCTCATCCAGATCACTAATATATATTGTAAATAGCTGGGATCCCAGCACTAAGCCCTGCGGTACCCCACTAGTCACTGCCTGCCATTGTGAAAAGGACCCGTTTACTCCTACTCTTTGCTTCCTGTTTGCCAGCCAGTTCTGTATCCACATCAATACTGAACCCCTAATGCCGTATACTTTAAGTTTGTATACTAATCTATTGTGTGGGACCTTGTCGAAAACCTTCTGGAAGTCCAGATATACCACTGGTTCTCCCTTATCCACGCTACTAGTTACATCCTCGAAAAAATCTACAAGATTCGTCAGACATGATTTACCTTTCGTAAATCCATGCTGACTTTGTCCAATGATTTCACCACTTTCCAAATGTGCTGCTATCCCATCTTTAATAACTGACTCTAGCAGTTTCCCCACTACAGATGTTAGACTAACTGGTCTGTAATTCTCCATTTTCTCTCTCCCTCCCTTCTTAAAAAGAGGGGTTACATTTGCTACCCGCCAATCCTCAGGAACTACTCCAGAATCTAAAGAGTTTTGAAAGAGTATCACTAATGCATCCACTATTTCCTGAGCTACTTCCTTAAGTACTCTGGGATGCAGCCTATCTGGCTCTGGGGATTTATCGGCCTTTAATCTATTCAATTTACCCAACACCACTTCCCGACTAACCTGGATTTCACTCAATTCCTCCTTTGACCCGCGGTCCCCTGCTATTTCCGGCAGATTATTTATGTCTTCCTTAGTGAAGACGGAACCAAAGTAGTTATTCAATTGGTCCGCCATATCCTTGTTCCCCATGATCAACTCACCTGTTTCTGACTGCAAGGGACCTACATTTGTTTTAACTAATCTCTTTCTCTTCACATACCTATAAAAACTTTTGCAGTCAGTTTTTATGTTCCCTGCCAGTTTTCTTTCATAATCTTTTTTCCTTTCCTAATTAAGCCCTTTGTCCACCTCTGCTGGTCTCTGAATTTCTCCCAGTCCTCTGGTATGCTGCTTTTTCTGGCTACTTTGTACGCATCATCCTTTGCTTTGATACTATCCCTGATTTCCCTTGTTATCCACGGATGCACTACCTTCCCCGATTTATTCTTTTGCCAAACTGGGATGAACAATTTTTGTAGTTCATCCATGCAGTCATTAAATGTCTTCCATTGTATATCCACGGTCAACCCTTTTAGAATTAATTGCCAGTCAATCTTGGCCAATTCACGTCTCATACCCTCAAAGTTACCTTTCTTTAAGTTCAGAACCATTGTTTCTGAATTAACAATGTCACTCTCCATCCTAATAAAGAACTCAACCATATTATGGTCACTCTTGCCCAATGGGGCATGTACAACAAGACGGCTAACTACCCCTTCCTCATTACTCAAAACCCAGTCTAAAATAGCCTGCTCTCTCGTTGGTTTCTCTACATGTTGATTTAGACAACTATCCCGCATACATTCCAAAAAATCCTCTTCCTCAGCACCCCTGCCAATTTGATTATTGCCATAGAGGGAGTGCCAATTATTGCCATAGAGGGAGTGCAGAGAAGGTTCACCAGACTGATTCCTGGGATGTCAGGACTGTCTTATGAAGAAAGACTGGATAGACTCTGTTTATACTCTCTGGAATTTAGGAGATTGAGAGGGGATCTTATAGAAACTTACAAAATTCTTAAGGGGTTGGACAGGCTAGATGCAGGAAGATTGTTCCCGATGTTGGGGAAGTCCAGGACAAGGGGTCACAGCTTAAGGATAAGGGGGAAATCCTTTAAGACCGAGATGAGAAAGACTTTTTTCACACAGAGAGTGGTGAGTCTCTGGAACTCTCTGCCACAGAGGGTAGTTGAGGCCAGTTCATTGGCTATATTTAAGAGTGAGTTGGATGTGGCCCTTGTGGCTAAGGGGATCAGAGGGTATGGAGAGAAGGCAGGTACGGGATACTGAGTTGGATGATCAGCCATGATCATATTGAATGGCGGTGCAGGCTCGAAGGGCTGAATGGCCTACTCCTGCACCTAATTTCTATGTTTCTATGTTTCTATGTTTGATTCACCCAATCTATATGTAGATTGAAGTCACCCATTATAACTGTTTTGCCTTTGTCACACGCATTTCTAATTTCCTGTTTGATACCATCCCCAACTTCACTGCTACTGTTAGGTGGCCTGTACACAACACCCACCAGCGTTTTCTGCCCCTTAGTGTTTTGCAGCTCTACCCATACCGATTCCACATCCTCCAAGCTTATGTCCTTCCTTTCCATTGCGTTAATCTCCTCTCTAACCAGCAACGCTACCCCATCTCCTTTTCCTTTCTCTCTATCCCTCCTGAATATTGAATATCCCTGGATGTTAAGCTCCCAGCCTACGTCACCCTGGAGCCATGTCTCCGTGATCCCAACTATATCATAATCATTAATTGCTATCTGCACATTCAACTCGTCCACCTTATTACGAATACTCCTTGCATTGAGACACAAAGCCTTCAGGCTTGTCTTTACAACGCTCTTACCCCTTATACGATTATGCTGAAAAGTGGCCCTTTTTGATTTTTGCCCTGGTTTTGTCTGCCTGCCACTTTTACTTTTCACCTTGCTACCTATTGCTTCTGCCCTCATTTTACACCTACCTGCCTCTCTGCTCTTGTACTCATCCCCCTGCCACATTAGTTTAAATCCTCCCCGACAGCACTAGCAAACATTGCCCCAAGGACATTGGTTCCATTCCAGCCCAGGTGTAGACCGTCCTGTTTGTACTGGTCCCACCTCCCCCAGAACTGGTCCCAGTGCCCTAAAAATTTGAAGCCCTCCCCCTTGTACCATTTTTCAAGCCACGTATTCATCTGTAATATCCTCCTATTTCTACTCTGACTGGCCCGTGGTACTGGTAGTAATCCAGAGATTATTACCTTTGAGGTCCTACTTTTAAGTTTATCTCCTAGATCCCTAAATTCACCTTGTAGGACCTCATCCCTTTTTTTTACCTATATCGTTGGTGCCAACATGCACCACGACAACTGGCTGTTCACCCTCCCCCTCCAGAATGTTCTGCAGCCGTTCAGTGACATCCCTGACCCTTGCACCAGGGAGGCAACATACCATCCTGGAGTCTCATTTGCGGCCGCAGAAACGCCTATCTATTCCCCTGACAATTGAATCCCCTATTACTATTGCCCTTCCCCTCTTTTTTCCCCCCTCATGTGCTGCAGAGCCACCCATGGTGCCATGAACCTGGCTGCTGCTGCATTCCCCTGGTGAGCCATCTCCCTCAACAGTATCCAAAATGGTATACCTGTTTAGGAGGGAGATGACCGCAGGGGACTCCTGCACTACCTGCCTACTGCTTTGCTGGCTATTGGCCACCCGTTCCCTTTTGTCCTCTTACCTTTTGCCTGCGGTGTGACCAACTCGCTGTACGTGCTATCCACGACTTTCTCCGCATCGTGGATGCTCCAGTATGAATCCAGCAGCAGTTCCAATCGTTCAATGCGGTCTGCCAGGAGCTGCAGCTGGACACACTTCCTGCAAATGTAGTCACCAGGGACACCGACCATATCCCTGATCTCCCACATGTTGCAGGCTGAACAAACCATGGGGCCAATCTCTACTGACATATCCTACTCCCAAATTGCTCTGTATTAAATATTAAAAAACACAAAAACTTATCCTTTAAACTTTACTAATAAATACTGAATCCTTAACTCCCAGAATCCTTAAACCTGAAGGCAGAAATGTAAAAATTGTAAACCCAGGGTTGCACCCAATCAGCTGCTTCCTCGGGTCCTCTTCCACCAATCAGAGGCTTCATCAGATTCCTTCTTTGGAAGTGAGATGAAATGTTGCCGATTTTGTCTCACAGCTCCAGGTACTCCCCCCACTCTCACCAACGGCTCCCTGGGCCTCTGTGAAAGCAAGCCCCGCGATGTGTTTTATACTCACAGCTCCAGGTACTCCACCCTCTCTCATCAACGGCTCCCTGGGCCTCTGTGAAAGCAAGCCCCGCGATGTGTTTTGAAGTATCTGAAAAAGCACTGGAAGCACTAAAGACCAAGTGCTGCTAAATAGGATTGGTAAAGATTAATGGTCAGTATGGACATGGTAGTCCAAAGGGCTTTGTTCCCATTATCTGTGTTAATAGACAATAGACAATAGACAATAGGTACAGGAGTAGGCCATTCCGGCCAGTACCACCATACAATGTGATCATGGCTGATAATCCACAAATCAGTACCCCGTTCCTGCCTTCTCTCCTTATCCCTTAATTCCACTATCTTTAAGAGCTCTATCTAACTCTCTCTTGAAAACATCCAGAGAACCGGCCTCCACCGCCGCCTGAGGAGAGAATTCCACAGACTCACAACTTTCTGTGTGAAAAAGTGTTTCCTCATCTCCATTCTAAATAGCTTACCCCTTATTCTGACAATAGAGCCCCTAGTTTTGGACTCCCCTAATATCGGGAACATGTTTCCTGCATCTAGCGGGTCCAACCTTTAATAATCATATATGTTTCAATAAGATCCCCTCTCATCCTTCTAGATTCTAGAGCATACAAGCCCAGCCGCTCCATTCTATCAACATAAGACAGTCCCACTATCCCGGGGATTAACCTTGTGAACCGACGATGCACTCCTTCAAATAGCAAGAATGTCCTTCCTCAAGGTTGGAGACCAAAACTGCACACAATACTCCAGGTATGGTCTCACCAAGGCCCTGTACAACTGCAGGACCTCTTTGCTCCTATACTCAACTCCTCTTGTTATGAAGGCCAACATGCCATTCGCTTTCTTCACTGCCTGCTGTACCTGCATGCTTACTTTCAGTGACTGATGAACAAGGACCCACAGGTCCCGTTGTACTTCTCCTTTTTCCAACTTAATACCATTTAGATGATAATCTGTCTTCCTGTTTTTGCCACCAAAGTGGATAACCTCACATGTATCCACATTAGACTGAATCTGCCATACAACTGCTCACTCACCCAATCTGTCCAAGTCACCCTGCATCCTCATAGCATCCTCCTCACAGTTCACACTGCCACCCAGCTTTGTGTCATCTGCAAATTTGCTAATGTTACTTTTTATGCCTTCATCTAAATCATTAATATATATTGTAAATAGCTGCGGTCCCAGCATCGAGCCTTGCGGTACCCCACTAGTCACTGCCTGCCATTCTGAAAGAGACCCGTTAATCCCTACTTTTTGTTTCCTGTCTGCCAACCAATTTTCTATCCATGTCAGCACGCTACCCCCAATACCATCTAATTTTGCCCACTATCTCCTATGTGGGATCTTGTCAAATGCTTTCTGAAAGTCCAGGTACACTACATCCACTGGCTGTCCCTTGTCCATTTTCCTAGTTACATCCTCAAAAAATTCCAGAAGATTAGTCAAGCATGATTTCCCCTTTGTAAATCCATGCTGACTCAGGCCGATTCTGCTACTATTGTATGACTCTATGACAGAGTTGACAGCTGAAAGAGCTCCTGGCAATGGTAGAATTAGTAATTTAGGGAGGGTCAAGAGATCAAAACTAGAAGGACGCATATATCCTTTCAGGATTATGGACTTTTAAAAGTGGAAGGTGGAGGATTAATAGTCTTACATGGTGGATTGTAAAAGCAAAACTACAAATTGTAAAATTGAGTGATTGCTTAACCCAGAACCAGTTTAGGTTGGCTAACAGAAGGGGAATTACCTTGGTATGCTTTGAATATGGACACCAGAGTTTAGGAGAATCTCAACTTTATGAAGAGTAGCAAGAAAATGGATAGGCACGCAGATGGAGAGTTTAATATGGAAACAAATTTTACACCAAGCAAACATAGCCATCATGTTTGCACTATCAAAAAGTGTTGGATAAACTCAGTAGGTCAGGCAAGATCATGGGAAGGACTGTTCAGATGATGTTTTAGGTTGGGACAATTCTTCAGGCCCAGTCTAGAGCAGTGTCCCCACCCAAAATGTGTGCAATGAGTTCCTCCAATCCACTGAATTCCTGCAGCACTGTGATAGAGCAGAAGATTTCAGCATCTGCAGTTTCTTGTGTCTCCTTGACACAATCATGCCACTATCACTTATCCTTCATGTCAAAAGGACCACTTTACTACATCTTAACTCTCTGGCTTAACAAGGCCAAACAAAGTAAACAACACAGTTAGCAAAAATCAAACTATTAAGATGTTAAATATGGCTTAAATTGCAAGTGAACCTCTCTCTAATGTCACTGATAAGCTGTAGAATCTAAAGCTATGTGAACCTAAATGTACTTCTGGCCCTTGCTGACATTCGCTGGGGTCTAAAGCAATTTACACAAACATATTGACTGAAGATGTCTCGTGCCACACCTTAAAGAGTTCAACATGAATCGAGTATTTACAAACAATATCAAATAGTATACAGAACTTATCCTCCAAGATAGTTAAGCACTGTGTAAAAACAACGTACAACATTACATTTAGTGACACTAATATTAATACTGCATGTTCATTATGTTTCATCTCAATAGTGGCCGAATATTCTTTCTAGTTGAATAAACATCCATACAGTAAATGGTGCTAGATTAGAATTTGATTCAATCGGGCCAAGGTAACTATATTCCATTGCACATTAGGCCTAAGGGATTGTTGTTAGGCAACTGAACCATTCTATCACCAACTAGAGTGCACTTCTGACCTACCATCGACCTCATTGGAGACTCAATCTTTAATTAGACATTGCTAGACTTTATCTTGCACTAAACGTTATTCCTTTTATCCTGTATTTGTACACTGTGGATGGCTTGATTGTAATCATGTATAGTCTTTTCACTGACTGGATAGCATGCAACAAAAATGCTTCTCACTGTACCTCGTTGCTCATGACAACTAACTAAACAAACTAACCTTCTATTGTAATCATTATACCCTTTTGTATAATTGATGCCCCATGTACGTTCTCCCTGTGACTGCATGGGTTTTCTCCCACATTCCAAAGACTTACAGGTTAATTGGCTTGGTGTATGTGGAATATTGTCCCTAGTGTGTAGGATAGTGTTAATTTGTGGGGATCGTTGGTTGGCACGGACTCGGTGGGCCGATGGGCCTGTTTCTGCACTGTATCTGTAAAACTAAAACTAAAATTAAAGAATCCTGGGAGAGAAAGGGATCTTGGGAAATAACTACTTGTGGAAAGAGATGAGCTGATGAGGGAGAGGCAACTGGATGGAGGTTTTTGTTTGGGGGGGGGGGGGGAGTTAATCAGATGATTGGCTGTGGTAGATGGGGTAAACAGATGGAGATTGAACAGTAGAAATGTGTGCGAAGGAACTGCAGATGCTGGTTTAAACTGAAGATAGACACAAAAAGCTGGAGTAACTCAGCGAGACAGCAGCATCATCAGATTGGTCACGACCCGAAACATCACCCATTCATTCTCTCCAGAGATGCTGCCTGTCCCGCTGAGTTGCTCCAGCTGTTTGTGTCTATCTTCAATTGAACAGTAGAAATGGGGACTGGATTGCCATGGTGAATCAGCTTGGGAAAATGGGTGAAGGTGAGTGATATGGAGAAATGATTGAGAGGGGCGATGGGAATATTTGCAGTGAGAGAAGTCACAATTTAGGGCAAGGATTAAGGGGTAACAAGTGTAATTATGCTCCTAGAGCTAACCTCCCTTAGTCTAGCTCAGTAAAACACCGAATCAAGCACTGGACCACTAATCTTCATTTTATGAAACAATAACGAATCCCCTATACAATACCTAACCACTGAGGGATTGATTCTTGTCTCTGCTTGACCAAGCCCTTCAGCCTCGTGCAAGCAGATACCTCCAAAAGGTTACGCAGTCCCAAGCGCTTCTCCAGAAGATCGACAACGATCCTCATGGGGGTTACCTTTTATTGGTCATAGAAGTTGGTTGAGCCAAGTAAAGCAACATTCTCCCAGGGAGTATAAACAATTCAAACAATGCTTCACACTTCAGCCAATCATCAAATAGTAACACAAACACCTTGCAACATTATTAACAGTATTTAAAATCCCTTTGCAGCGGGCCAATCCTGATCATGCATCTGCAACACTTTTGAGTTCTTCTGCAAACTTCTCATACTTTTTAGCAATAGAGAGGACATCTGGATCTTTCCCCATCCTGCATATCAATCTAGGGCCTAGACTTTCTGGCACTGGCTCACAGCTTGCAGCTTTACACAGAAAATGACCCTGCAGATGCAAGGATCCTCCTTTTTATAATAGCTCTATTTTGGCCAATATCAACATTCCTCCATTTTATCATGATGATAACCCATCATTAATGATAACCAAAATACAACAGCGGAGGCATTATTCTAACAGATATCTTAACAAAATAATGCTGATGTATTTTCCCAGAATTTCATCAAGCTTCTCGAATTTGCGTGGGCATAGCTTCATGATTTCCATCTGATGAGTCTACCACCTCCCGAGTTTTCATGTGCGCAAATCCCCCCCATCCATCTTGATAATTCATCTGTTCTTAATCCATAGTAGAGTATGAAGTTTCTAAGAGAACCTGGAATAAAGTAAGCTAGCAGTCCCTATTTACACTGACACTCTTCCAGTGGTGGAGATGTACCCATGCATTCCTTCCTTCTATTTTCAAGAAAAGGACTCTCACTATATGCTGCTCCTACTCTACAACATAATTCTCTCAACACTATAGTCAAGGCTAGAATGTAGTCAGTCATCTCTGCAGTCACATGATGGAGATTGATTATTTTCATTACATTTTGATTCTAAGGTATGGTATTCTTGAGGGTCTATCATAATGATTTCAGCTGGGTTCAGTCCAGATTTCCCTACAGGCATGATTCCTATTTGAAACAAACTATGGGAAGTAATTTTAATCAAACCAATTTCAGTCTTGCCTCCAATTTAGTTCATTTTAGTTTTAAGGGTTTGATCTCCTCTTTCTACAAATCCAGTAGCCTATGGTCGATACTCACAATACAATTGCGTGCTGGATCCCCAGCTGTTCTCATAATTTCTATTAATTTGTTCCGATATGAGGTGGATCATTATTTAACCCAAGTCAAATATGGATGCCAAATCTAGGGATAATTTTTCTTTAACTCCTTTATAACAGTAGTCGTTTTATTATCAAGGGTCAGACAAGTTTTGATCCACCGGCCGAATGCATCGACTTTGCCAACAAATACCAACAACCCTGGTATCTTTCATTTGGTGTAATCCTTCTTTAATGTCTTGAACAGACTCTTAGACAATAATAGTTCTTTATTATCATTAGTCTCCTTCTGCAACTGAGTAACTTCCTGGATGGTTAGCATCGACCTCTCTGAGGGGGACTTGTTATTTAACTTTTAGTTTACCTCATCAATTTTATACCACCACCTTATGTTCCCAGGGTATTTTACTGTCAGATTAGAAACGTAGAAACATAGAAAATAGGTGCAGGAGGAGGCCATTCAGCCCTTCGAGCCAGCACCATCATTCATTGTGATCATGGCTGATCGTCCGCTATCAATTAGCAACGCAATTCCTGACATCTGTTAGGGTCTGTCCTCTCCTTGATGATCACTATACAGTCCTGCCATATTTCTGACTGTTTTCCTCGGGGTGAGACAAGAGAAGATACTAGGTTAATTTATATACAGTGCCTAAATCAAACATTTTTAATTATTTCTGAAATAGATCCCATGCCATCCTGCTAGGCCATTGTTAAGTGTTAGGTTTTAAAGTAATTCCAATAATATATGAATCATGTCCTACAATTTCCTGATAGAGTGCAGTTAAATTTGGGTGCAAAGTGGGTGTATCCTGGTTACAGAGCAATGTCTATTCCCATATTTTTTAGACTTGAGATGGCCCATTCAGACAAAATAGTGCAGTAGTGCTAGAAGGGACTGCTGTACAATGATCTTTCCAAAGTTGGAGCCTGCCTTGATGATTTAATAGAGATCATATTTATGGAGGCATCCTGTACCTTTTTAATTCACTGAGACTCAATTCATCTTCTTTGTCGGTATGAAGTGTTGGATTAGTTAAGATGTTAGCAGGGTTTGGCACTAGTGTATCTATGGAGCAGCTTTTCAACTGAGTTAATTGCTGTTAAATTTTGTATCAGTTTATATTGATTTTCTTCTTTCAGTTTCGGAGCTGCAAGAGTAGGGATGTTACTGTGAGGAGCAATTCTTATAGTCCTTGTAGATAGTTTTATTTTAGTTTTATTCTGGCATTTCCTGAATCAATCTGTCAGTGTTTCTGGTGGCCTATGATCTTTTGGAAAAGTGTTACCACTTTCTGGGGAGCTACTTGGATGGGATTGATGCTCACACATCCTACCTGAGCTGTATCTTCTGCCCGTTCTTGAGGGTTCACATACTCGTATACCTCACTCCCCAGATGATGACGTAGGTAGGTAACACTGTCCTGGAGGCCTGATAAAACTCAACACCATTTTAGTTAGACACATTTGCTTTAATTGTTTGGGTCTGCCATGATGATTGCTCTTCTCCACTATTGATCCGGCGTCTCTTGCACTTGCTGAATAATTTCTTTAATCCTACTGGTATCTCAGTGGATTCTACCACTATCTCCTCTCCTTGAACTAGTGCCAAATCTTATTCCCATCGAGTTCCTTCATATCACCACAGTTACTTTGTCTCCCTTATTAGTTTCTTTATTGCCTCTTCGTTCTTCTCATCCTTTGTTCTACTTTGTCTCTCTGTTGGGCCTTCCTTGCTCTAGTGATCTAATTGGCCACAATTGAAGCAGACTCCCGAGGGTGCTACTTTTCTTTCGCAAGGGCAGTGAAAACTGCCTCTTCCCTTGCCACCTCCCATAGGTCTCGGGAGTCTGCATAATGCCCATGCATTGTAGCTCTTAAGTATTCTTCAAAGTAGGCAATTTATTTTTATCAGGGATTTTGCCTAACACTGTCGTCGTCTCATTAGGCTTCCATGAGGTGTGGCATCTGTTGTACGGAGATTATTTGCACCCACTGCATTGGCTGGATCAAAAGAAGGATTAGGCATTTCCCTGATGGGGAACTGCTTACGAGTTACTTTTTTTGTGTTTGTACTTTTTGCCATATCTGGATCTATCTCGGTATCTTCAATTATTGTCTCACTCCCAGATATATCTTCCTCATCCCTAGGGGGTTCATGGTACCTTCTGAATGACTCCCTTTCTTCTCTCGCTACTCGTCTAGGTTTAGGCTCGCAAGAATACTCTGGTTGCTGTACCCTGCCCTTACATTCTTTATCCTTAACTAATTGAGTTGTATTTTTTGTTTTGCTTCTGGTACCGTGAACTACTGGACTATTTATTATCAATGGAGTGGTCGGGGTTAAGGAATCTTGTACTCGTGTCGCTGCTGTTTGTAAAGCAGGCTTTATTGTGGAATCTGCAGGTGGTGTTAAAGGTGCTCTAGGCTCTGAGTGTCTGTTATGTACACAGGCTATACAATGTATGAGTGGAGCCCGGGGAACACAAGAAGAATATGGTGGAGGCTGCGAACTTCTTTTAATTTTTGCACTTTCCCAAACTTCCAAATATTCGTCTTCTCCCCCCTCAAAGCCAATGCCAGCCATCGGGTCCTTAAACTCTAAATTTACCAATGCCAGTTTCCCTTCAGGAGATTTATCTCTTTCCTGTTCCTTATGCTTTCCTGTACATCCCCTGGTGTCTGGAGGTCGAATTACTTCATCATCTTTCAGTTTTATTCCAAGCTTTGAAGCTGCTTCTTCCCCATTTGCCATTCTCACAGCTTTTCTACTAGCTTTTTGTACTTCATAATATTTTCCACAATCCAATTAACTCCTTCGCTATGTTGTACTACACTGCCAAATATTCCACTCTATATACTTTATTCCCTTCAATGTTCTAACGCCTCCCTTCGGCCACAATTTGTCCCTTAATTCCTTATTCAATGATCCCGAAAAGTTTCTCAATCTCTCAGTTTTTTGTGGAAATTCACTGCATATTAATTGAAGTGGATGTTTGAAATCTTCAGTCATATCTCGCTCCATTTGATTTCCCATGTTTGCAGACAATGGGAACAAACTCCTAAACCACTCACACCTCCTTAACAATTTTCACTTCCCTCACAATCTCAAAGGTTATCAAACTTGCCCCTGAGCAATGGCTAAAAATTTCCGTAGTGCGTCAACAGTCTCGCACTTCTCACAACACAATCACCCAATCAATCCTTTCAATTGGGTACCCACATTCCTCTACATTCTCCCACAAACCCACCCAATTTCAACTTCAACAATTTTAACAATCCTCAATCATCAAAAAGTTAAGGTGCTCCAGTGAGCAATCAAACACAGTCAAACACAATCAAACACACTTCCGCAGCCAGTTTCTTATACCCAGAGCAGCCTTAATCTAAACACATGCACATGAGCTCCAAACACATGAACAAAATCGTACACAGACAAGAGACTATACCACTTATTACTATCAAACAAAACCACACTCCCATATAAAATACAAGCATTCGTCTAATATCGCATTCGTTAAATGTACAGTTCCAAAAGCAAATCACAATATATTTTAACCCCTCCTCGTGGTGTTTTCAACCAACGGAACAATTCCCTCGATACAGTGATCAAAGGATTTGAACCCCTAGTCGAACAGCCACGAGTCAGACTACAATTATAATAGCAATCTTAATCAAACTATGTACTTATACAGTCGATTCAAATCACTATTACAACAGTGTATCTAACATTCAAAATGTAAATCAAAGGCAATACACAGTGAATACAATGCAACAACGGCAAATCTTAAATACACTTTAAACTACAGCTTCAAAAATTTTATTATACACAGGTTAACCTATATATATTTGGGTCTGCAATCCTGATCATGCATCTGCAACACCTTTGAGCAGGGTCGGATTAAGACCCATAGAGGCCCTAAGCACTTAAAATATTTTGGTGCCCCCATATATATGCAATTCAAAATATAAACAATAATAAACAATAAAATATTTTTTTATTTTTGAAAATGAAACAAAACTAACAGTAAGAAGGAAAATAATGTTTATTTTTGTATACTTTCACTTTATTTATATTTGAAAGGTTTTCTCCTACTTTTTTGGTGGTGCCCCCCTTCCCTTGATGCCCTAAGCACATGCTTATTTTGCTTAATGGTTGATCCAGCCCTGCCTTTGAGATCTTCTGCAAAGTCCTCATACATTTTAACAGTAGAGAGGATATCTGGATCTTTCCCCATCCTGCATATCAATCTAGGGCCTAGACTTTCTATCATCTGGCTCACAGCTTGCAGTTTTACACAGATATTGACCAAGCAGGCCCTGCAGATGCAAAGATCTTCCATTTTATAATAGCTCTACTTTGGCCAATATTAACACAAGCACGTCATCAGTGATGGGGAGCTGTCTAAATTGTCACATGGTAAACTACTTCTAGAACAATGGCCAATGTAATGCTGGATCTCTTTAGGTAATATTGAAATGGGCTTTTGACCCTCTGGTTAAGATTTACTTCAATCTGTAAAGTCTTCATTCACTTTGTCCAACTATCGGATTGAACTGCATGGTATTTCATATCACAGGCCATGCATGCTGACTTCTGGTGAACTAAGTACTTGCCCTAGCTGAGTGATTGGATTTTTAATCAAAGTCTAGTGTGTATGTACAAAGAATTGTGCTGCATGATAGAGATTCTATGTCAGTATGACCTTCATAGACGCGTTCTATGTTGTATCAAATAATCATCAGTTTACCTAAACTCTGGACCAACAGCTCTAATTAAAGGCACAATCCATGGTAGTAATTTTAATAATAGTTCTGTCTAAAATGGTAGAGTTATGGGAAGGATAATGAAAATTAATTTAGAGTAGGTTCAGCTGGCATCAGATTCAGTGTCAACACTGGAATATGCACAGCCTTGTCTGTAGTCATAATTATCAGCATTTGTTTATTCATTTACAAGTCATTGACGACCTCAGCAGTTATTGTTCACCCCTCACAACCCTTGAGAAGGTATTGGTAAACTTTCATTTCGAACCGCTGCAACACTTGCGGTGAAGGTACTTCCTTTGTGACCGGTAGGGAGTTACAATAATTAAACACTGCAATGAAGAAGGAATATGAAAATATTTCCAAGTCAAGCTGCTTTATGAATTGGAGGGAAACCTATAGCTGGTAGGGTTTAAAAACGCTGCTGCTTTTATTCTTATGGTTGTTAAAGATCATAGGTTTGAGAAGTACTACTAAAGAAGTCATAGCAAATTATCTTAGTGCACTTTTCCTGCATTTTGATAGTATACACGGCAGCTATAGCGTACTGTTTGTGATGAGTGTTGAAGTGTCTCACACAGTTCAGGAAGTGCAAAGGAGTTAAAGTGGAGCAGATGTGAGGCAGTGGAAATAGGTAAACTATTTCATAGTAACATCTTAGAATGCTTTCTTAGTATGTATTGAAAATGATGAACAAAATGCAATTACATAAATTTGTGCAAAATTCAGTGGAGCAAACCTGCTTCCGAATTGACATCTAAGTTCATTCCACTCTAAAGAACAAATGCCTCACAAGTATTGGGTGTAGGAAGAAGCATTTGTGAAGTGAGTATTAAATCAGATGTAATGAGGCATAAAAAAAAATGGATACCAACTGATACATTTTTTGAAATTGAGTATTGAAATTGATTCAGTCAGCTTCAACATTGTTTCTGCTACTATGAGGAAAATGAATACCGTACATCCCAAGAAATTTAATCAAATAAATTGACTCTGATATTTTGAGGAAAGTGTGGCCAATAGACAATAGACAATAGGTGCAGGAGTAGGCCATTCAGCCCATCAAGCCAGCACCACCATTCAATGTGATCATGGCTGATCATCCCCAATCAATAACCCGTTCCTGCCTTTTCCCTTGACTCTGCTATTTTTAAGAGCCCTATCTAGCTCTCTCTTGAAAGTATCCAGAGCACCGGCCTCCACCGCCCTCTGAGGCAGAGAATTCCACAGACTCACAACTTTCTGTGTGAAAAAGTGTTTCCTCATCTCCATTCTAAATAGCTTACTCCTTATTCTTAAACTGTGGCCCCTGGTTCTGGACGCCCCCAACATCGGGAACATGTTTCCTGCCTCTAGCGTGTCCAAACCCTTAACAAGCTTATATGTTTCAATAAGATCCCCTCTCATTCTTCTAAATTCCAGAGTATACAAGCCCAGCTGCTCTATTCTCTCAGCATATGACAGCCCCACCATCCCGGGAATTAACCTTGTAAACCTACGCTGCACTCCCTCAATAGCAAGAATGTCCTTCCTCATATTAGGGGACCAAAACTGCATGCAATACTCCAGGTTTGACCTCATTAAGGCCCTGTACAACTGCAGAAGGACCTCTTTGCTCCTATACTCAACTTCCCTTGTTATGAAGGCCAACATGCCATTCACTTTCTTCACTGCCTGCTGTACATGCATGCTTATGCTGTACCTGCATGCTTAATCTGCCAGTATACTAATCTGTTCCGCTTCTTACTAGGCACAAATAAGGTGAGTAGTAAATGCTGGACTTGATTGTAGCCAGCTTGCACACAAGAAATACTAGACTAAGTGGGACCCGTTGGGTCCCATGTTCACACAGGAGGGCTAGTCCCCAGAGGCCCACAGGAGCCGTTGGAAGAAGAGGAGGAGGGGGAGGAGCGACACCCGACCGGTAAGGAATAAAAATCAAGCGCGGGGCTTGTTTTTCCAGAGGCCCACAGGAGCCGTTGGAAGAAGAGGAGGAGGGGGAGGAGCGACACCCGACCGGTAAGGATAAAAATCAAGCGCGGGGCTTGTTTTTCCAGAGGCCCACAGGAGCCGTTGGAAGAAGAGGAGGAGGGGGAGGAGCGACACCCGACCGGTAAGGATAAAAATCAAGCGCGGGGCTTGTTTTTCCAGAGGCCCACAGGAGCCGTTGGAAGAAGAGGAGGAGGGGGAGGAGCGACACCCGACCGGTAAGGATAAAAATCAAGCGCGGGGCTTGTTTTTCCAGAGGCCCACAGGAGCCGTTGGAAGAAGAGGAGGAGGGGGAGGAGCGACACCCGACCGGTAAGGATAAAAATCAAGCGCGGGGCTTGTTTTTCCAGAGGCCCACAGGAGCCGTTGGAAGAAGAGGAGGAGGGGGAGGAGCGACACCCGACCGGTAAGGATAAAAATCAAGCGCGGGGCTTGTTTTTCCAGAGGCTTACCAAAATCCATAACATTCCATTTGGAGAAGTGGGTTTTTTTTTGAGGAAGCCGCTGATTGGTGGAAGAGGACCCGAGGAAGCAGCTGATTGGGTGCAACCCCGGGTTTACAATTTTACATTTCTGCCTTCTGGGAGTTAGGGATTCTGGGAATTAGGGATTCTGGGAGTTAAGGATTCAGTATTTAGTAGTAAAGTTTAAAGGATAAGTTTTTGTGTTTTTTTAATATTTAATACAGAGTAATTTGGGAGTAAGGTATGGCAGTAGAGATTGGCCCCGTGGTTTGTTCAGCCTGCAAACATGTGGGAGATCAGGGAGATGGTTGGTGTCCCTGGTGACTACGTTTGCAGGAAGTGTGTCCAGCTGCAGCTCCTGGCAGACCGCATTGAACGATTGAAACTGCGGCTGGATTCATACTGGAGCATCCACGATGCGGAGAAAGTCGTGGATAGCACGTACAGTGAGTTGGTCACACCGCAGGCAAAAGGTAAGAGGACAAGAAGGGAACGGGTGGCCAATAGCCAGCAAAGCAGTAGGCAGGTAGTGCAGGAGTCCCCTGCGGTCATCTCCCTCCTAAACAGGTATACCATTTTGGATACTGTTGAGGGAGATGGCTCATCAGGGGAATGCAACAGCAGCCAGGTTCATGGCACCATGGGTGGCTCTGCAGCACATGAGGGGGAAAAAAGAGGGGAAGGGCAATAGTAATAGGGATTCAATGGTCAGGGGAATAGATAGGCGTTTCTGCGGCCGCAAACGAGACTCCAGGATGGTATGTTGCCTCCCTGGTGCAAAGGTCAGGGATGTCACTGAACGGCTGCAGAACATTCTGGAGGGGGAGGGTGAACAGCCAGTTGTCGTGGTGCATGTTGGCACCAACGATATAGGTAAAAAAAGGGATGAGGTCCTACAAGGTGAATTTAGGGAGCTAGGAGATAAACTTAAAAGTAGGACCTCAAAGGTAGTAATCTCCGGATTACTACCAGTACCACGGGCCAGTCAGAGTAGAAATAGGAGGATAATGCAAGTGAATACGTGGCTTGAAAAGTGGTGCAAGGGGGAGGGATTCAAATTTTTTGGGCACTGGGACCAGTTCTGGGGGGAGGTGGGACCGGTACAAACAGGACGGTTTGCACCTGGAATGGAATGGAACCAATGTTCTTGGGGGAGTGTTTGCTAGTGCTGTCGGGGAGGATTTAAACTAATGTGGCAGGGGGATGGGTACAAGAGCAGAGAGGCAGGAGGGTGTAAAATGAGGGCAGAAGCAATAGGTAGCAAGGTGAAAAGTAAAAGTGGCAGGCAGACAAAACCAGGGCAAAAATCAAAAAGGGCCACTTTTCAGCAAAATTGTATAAGGGGTAAGTGCGTTGTAAAAGACAAGCCTGAAGGCTTTGTGTCTCAATGCAAGGAGTATTCGTAATAAGGTGGACGAGTTGAGCGTGCAGATAGATATTAATGATTATGATATAGTTGGGATCACGGAGACATGGCTCCAGGGTGACGTAGGCTGGGAGCTGAACATCCAGGCATATTCAATATTCAGGAGGGATAGAGAAAAAGGAAAAGGAGGTGGGGTAGCGTTGCTGGTTAGAGAGGAGGTTAACGCAATGGAAAGGAAGGACATTAGCTTGGAGGATGCGGAATCGGTATGGGTAGAGCTACAAAACACTAAGGGGCAGAAAACGCTGGTGGGTGTTGTGTACAGGCCACCTAACAGTAGCAGAGAAGTTGGGGATGGTATCAAACAGGAAATTAGAAATGCGTGCGACAAAGGCAAAACAGTTATAATGGGTGACTTCAATCTACATATAGATTGGGTTAATCAAATTGGCAGGGGTGCTGAGGAAGAGGATTTTTTGGAATGTATGCGGGATAGTTATCTAAATCAACATGTAGAGGAACCAACGAGAGAGCAGGCTATTTTAGACTGGGTTTTGAGTAATGAGGAAGGGGTAATTAGCCGTCTTGTTGTACGTGCCCCCTTGGGCAAGAGTGACCATAATATGGTTGAGTTCTTCATTAGGATGGAGAGTGACATTGTTAATTCAGAAACAATGGTTCTGAACTTAAAGAAAGGTAACTTTGAGGGTATGAGACGTGAATTGGCCAAGATTGACTGGCAATTAATTCTAAAAGGGTTGACGGTGGATATACAATGGAAGACATTTAAAGACTGCATGGATGAACTACAAAAATTGTTCATCCCAGTTTGGCAAAAGAATAAATCGGGGAAGGTAGTGCATCCGTGGATAACAAGGGAAATCAGGGATAGTATCAAAGCAAAGGATGATACGTACAAAGTAGCCAGAAAAAGCAGCATACCAGAGACCAGCAGAGGAGGACAAAGGGCTTAATTAGGAAAGGAAAAATAGATTATGAAAGAAAACTGGCAGGGAACATAAAAACTGACTGCAAAAGTTTTTATAGATATGTGAAGAGAAAGAGGTTAGTTAAAACAAAATGTAGGTCCCTTGCAGTCAGAAACAGGTGAGTTGATCATGGGGAACAAGGATATGGCGGACCAATTGAATAACTACTTTGGTTCCGTCTTCACTAAGGAAGACATAAATAATCTGCCTGAAATAGCAGGGGACTGTGGGTCAAAGGAGGAATTGAGTGAAATCCAGGTCAGTCGGGAAATGGGTGTTGGGTAAATTGAATAGATTAAAGGCCGATAAATCCCCAGGGCCAGATAGGCTGCATCCCAGAGTACTTAAGGAAGTAGCTCAGGAAATAGTGGATGCATTAGTGATAATCTTTCAAAACTCTTTAGATTCTGGAGTAGTTCCTGAGGATTGGCGGGTAGCAAATGTAACCCCTCTTTTAAGAAGGGAGGGAGAGAGAAAACGGGGAATTACAGACCAGTTAGTCTAACATCGGTAGTGGGGAAACTGCTAGAGTCAGTTATTAAAGATGGGATAGCAGCACATTTGGAAAGTGGTGAAATCATTGGACAAAGTCAGCATGGATTTACAAAAGGTAAATCATGTCTGACGAATCTTGTGGAATTTTTCGAGGATGTAACTAGTAGCGTGGATAAGGGAGAACCAGTGGATGTGGTATATCTGGACTTCCAGAAGGCTTTCGACAAGGTCCCACATAAGAGATTAGTATACAAACTTAAAGCATACGGTATTAGGGGTTCAGTATTGATGTGGATAGAGAACTGGCTGGCAAACAGGAAGCAAAGAGTAGGAGTAAACGGGTCCTTTTCACAATGGCAGGCAGTAACTAGTGGGGTACCGCAGGGCTCAGTGCTGGGACCCCAGCTATTTACAATATATATTAATAATCTGGATGAGGGAATTGAAGGCAATATCTCCAAGTTTGCGGATTACACTAAGCTGGGGGGCAGTGTTCGCTGTGAGGAGGATGCTAGGAGACTGCAAGGTGACTTGGATAGGCTGGGTGAGTGGGCAAATGTTTTGGCAGATGCAGTATAATGTGGATAAATGTGAGGTTATCCACTTTGGTGGCAAAAACAGGAAAGCAGACTATTATTTAAATGCTGGCCGATTAGGAAAAGGGGAGATGCAGCGAGACCTGGGTGTCATGGTACACCAGTCATTGAAAGTAGGCATGCAGGTGCAGCAGGCAGTGAAAAAAGCGAATGGTATGTTAGCTTTCATAGCAAAAGGATTTGAGTACAGGAGCAGGGAGGTTCTACTTCAGTTGTACGGGGTCTTGGTGAGACCACACCTGGAGTATTGCGTACAGTTTTGGTCTCCAAATCTGAGGAAGGACATTATTGCCATAGAGGGAGTGCAGAGAAGGTTCACCAGACTGATTCCTGGATGTCAGGACTGTCTTATGAAGAAAGACTGGATAGACTCGGTTTATACTCTCTGGAATTTAGGAGATTGAGAGGGGATCTTATAGAAACTTACAAAATTCTTAAGGGGTTGGACAGGCTAGATGCAGGAAGATTGTTCCCGATGTTGGGGAAGTCCAGGACAAGGGGTCACAGCTTAAGGATAAGGGGGAAATCCTTTAAGACCGAGATGAGAAAGACTTTTTTCACACAGAGAGTGGTGAGCCTCTGGAACTCTCTGCCACAGAGGGTAGTTGAGGCCAGTTCATTGGCTATATTTAAGAGTGAGTTGGATGTGGCCCTTGTGGCTAAGGGGATCAGAGGGTATGGAGAGAAGGCAGGTACGGGATACTGAGTTGGATGATCAGCCATGATCATATTGAATGGCGGTGCAGGCTCGAAGGGCTGAATGGCCTACTCCTGCACCTAATTTCTATGTTTCTATGTCTATGTTCACACAGGAGGGCTAGTCCCCCAACGCAATATTCCACCTTTCCACCAATTCCAATATTGGTGGCCAATGGGGGGGGGGGGGTTAGCTAGTGGGGGGCCACTAATATCGTGTTGTGGGCTGAAGGGACTGGGTTCAGGAGGACTAGTATGGACATTGTAGGCCAAATGGATTCTTGGGGTGGCATCTCAGTCAATCAAGCCTGATGTGCTGGCAGTTCACTCATGACTGGTGGGCTGGCAGTTCACTCACGGCCGCTCCTTGAAATTTCAAGCAGGGTGTAAAGCCACAAAATTCAAGTGCAGTTTCTTACCACTTCATGCAGGATGCAAGGCCACTAAATTCAAGTGCAGTTTCATACCACTTCAAGCAGGGTGCAAGGCCACCAAATTCAAGTGCAGTTTCCTACCACTTCAAGCAGAGTGCAAGGCCACCAAACTCAAGTGCAGTTTCTTATAACTTCAAGCAGGATGTAGGGCCATCAAACTCAAGTGCAGTTTCCTGCCACATCAAGCAGGGTGCAAGGCCATCAAATTCAAGTGCAGTTTCATACCACTTTAAGCAGGGTGCTAAGCCACCAAATTCAAGTGTAGTTTCATACCACTTCAAGCATGGTGCAAGGCCACCGAATTCAAGTGCAGTTTCATACCACTTCAAGCAGGGTGCAAGGCCACCAAATTCAAGTGCAGTTTCATACTACTTCAAGCAGGGTGCAAGGACACCAAATTCCAGTGCAGTTTCATACTACTCAAGCAGGGTGCAAGGAAATTTCAAATTCAAGTGCAGTTTCATACAATTTCATGCAGGGTGCAAGGCCACCACATTAAAATGCAGTTTCATACCATTTCAAGCAGGGTGAAACCACTATAAAATCACACAAAACAACACAAAAAACCACATAAACACCACATAAACACCACACTCACAGTTCAGGAGAGATTCAGTGTGTTCAGTTGATTCACAGCTCAGTCAGAGTCGTGACCTCTCCCTACCCCATCTTGCAGGGACTGATCTACACCCTCACTTCCAGGTTTTATAATCCCTCCCCCTCCCATCACAAGGGGCGTGGCCTTCATGGTGTGATTGACAGGAGAGAGATTCTCAACATTTTTTAAACCCTAATACACTTTTATTTTTCATTGATGGGAAGAATCCTCTGCATCTGATGAGCAGAGGGGGACTGAGTAAGTTGGCCAAAAATCAAGCCGTAAGTGGTAGCATTTCATCTAAATTTAATATACAGTGCAAACAGGAAGTTGTTAAGTTTAGTCTTTTAATCATTTGCCATTTCAAAGCAACCACCACCAACCATTTGCTGTGCCTTATTTCAAACCAACCACCACCAACCATTTTCTGTGCTTTATTTCAAAGCAACCACCACCAACCATTTGCTGAGCTTTATTTCAAATTAACCACCACCAACTATTTGCTGTGCTTTATTTCAAACCAACCACATTTTCATTTTCAAACCACATTAAGGGCACTCAATGTCAGTAAAACCACACTCACAGTTTAGTAGACAAGTGTTCAGTGTTATTCACAGCTCAGACTGAGAGACGTGACCCTCTCGCTCCCCCATCTTGCAGAGACTGACAGAGGCACTCAACACTTCCGGGATTTATAGTCCCTCCGGAAGGGGCGTGGCCTTCAGGAGAGAAAATCGTAATATTTTTAAAACACTAATAACTCTTTTAATTTTCATCAATGGGAAAAATCCTCTTGTCCTGCGCAGCGGAGGGGGTCTCTGAGTAAGATGGCCAAAAATCACAGCTGTAAGTGGCAGCGTTTTTACTAAAATCAATATACAGAACAACAGGAAGTGGTCAAGATCAGACTTTTAGTAATATATAGATATATTAGTAATTAGATATGTTTCCACTTTAATGGACATCATTTCAATTGGCCCAACCATTGTATTTCAAGGAAAATAGCACAAATTATTCTAATCATGCTATAAATGATTAGAGTCTTTAGACTCTAATCATTTATAGTATGAAAATTAACCTTGCTCCTATTTGAATTTGATGTTAGCTCATTTGGGCAAAATCTTTGGCTAGTCATTTCCCAATCACACATGATTTGAAACATAACCACACCAATAATTAACCCTCTGAATTCACAGTAATTTTAAGCTAGGTAGAAGCCTGGATACTGAGAATAGTATAATATTTGCCAATTCTATATATTTTTTTATATTTCATTGTTGACAGAGCAAAGTTATTTTTCTGTGGAATGTTGACTCTGGAGATATCAGAATGTTATCCTAGTCTATCCCTGAAATTAATGAAATAATAAATTGATGTATAGTTCCTGTTTTTGTAGAGTACATTACATCAGTGTCCCTCATGCACAGTTCTAATTAGATTCTTGATCCTTTGATGCCTGGTTATTATAAAAAAGGCTTTTCAAAATGCATAAAGAGTTCTCTTACACCTGGTTCTATAAAGAAGGAAGCTTCCATAAAATTTGGTTGGGAATACATGTTGGGAATTTGAGAGAAGACTTCAGCATACCTTCCAGGAATTTCTGACCTTGCTCGAAGCATGGCCAAATGGAATTTTCCCTGTGGCTTTCCAGACTAACTTGATGGAAATTGTTGTATTTGGATGTTTAATTAACAACAATCTTATGTGACCTGTTGTGGACAGCTGTTGCCTGGCCCTAAACTCATCGCTGGAATACCCAGACAACAAGGCCATTTATATTAGATTGCATATGATTGACTATAGTTCCACCCTCAACTTCATAATCCCATCCAAATTTACCTTAACATGATCTACAAGAGCGAATAATGATGAATGAACATTTATTCTTTATGTGCTCTGTTCCACTTTTTCAATATAAATGTGACCAGAAATATATTGCATTTCCCAAAGGATGAAGTTCGCATGTATAATTTGATATTTAAGAGACATTTAGATAAGCACATAACATAGTATGGAGGAATATGAAACATGTGCAGGTAGATGGAATTTTTTTTATTGGCATCGTGGTTGACACAGACATTGTGGGCCAAAGGGTCTGCTCCTGTGCTGTACTATGTTCTATGATGTTTAGGTTTATGATCAATACATGTATGAGGTGATAAGATTGGGGTTGTATATTATCCAAACAGATTGGATACACCATACATAGATATAATCAGTGCAAATACAAGTGCAATAGCTGGAGCGTAGATTCAGAGTGCACCATATTGTTCTCAGCATTGGAGCACATTGTCATGCATCAATTCCTTATACAACATCCAATGTTGTCAATGGATGGAGTTGAACCAAACAGTACCCTAGCTTATGGAAGGACCATTCAGAAGTCAGACAATGGAGGGAAATAAGCTGTTCCTGAGTCTGGTGATGTGTGCTTTCAAACCTTTGTCTCTTCTGCCATGGAAGAAGACACCCACACTTCTGGGTTTTATAATCCTTCCCATTCCCACCGGAAAAGGTGTGGCCTTCATGGCGTGATTGACAGGGGAGAGATTCTCAACATTTTTTAAACACTAATAACACTTCTGTTTTTCATTGATGGGAAGAATCCTCTGCACCTGATGAGTGGAGGGGGACTGAGTAAGATGGCCAAAAATCACAGCCGTAAGTGGTAGCGTTTTATCTAAAATCAATATAGTGCAAACAGGAAGTTGTCAAGTTTAGACAAACAAGCATCTGCAGTGCCTTTTCACTTCAACCCAAAACCCCCAAGCAACCCTTTGCAGTGCCTTTTCACTTCAACCCAAACTTCCCAAACAACCATTTGCATGCAGTGTCTTTTTACTTCAACCTAAGTCCCCCAAACAACCATTTGCATGCAGTGCCTTTTTACTTCAACCCAAACCCTCCCAAACAACCATTTGCATGCAGTGCCTTTTTACTTCAACCCAAACCCCCCAAACAACCATTTGCATGCAGTGCCTTTTTACTTCAACCCAAACCCCCAAACAACCATTTGCATGCAGTGCCTTTTTACTTCAACCCAAACCCCCCAAACAACGATTTGCATGCAGTGCCTTTTTACTTCAACCCAAACCCCCCCAAACAACCATTTTTTACTTCAACTAAAACCCCCCAAACAACCATTTGCATGCAGTGCCTTTTTAATTCAACCCAAACCCCCCAAACAACCATTTGCAGTGCCTTTTTACTTCAACCCAAAACCCCCAAACAACCATTTGCAGTGCCTTTAGACTTCAAACCAACCATATTTTCATTTTCAAACCACATTAAGGGCACTCACAGTTGAGTAGACATGTGTTCAGTGTTATTCGGAGCTCAGAGAGACGTGACCCTCTGGCATCCTCCATCTTGCAGAGACTGAGTGAGGCACACCACTTCTCGGTTTTATAGTCCCTCCCCCCTCCCACCAGCAGGGGCAGCAGAGAGAATGGCAATTAAAAAAAAACCATTAATATCTCTCTGATTTTTCTTCGATGGGAAAAATCCTCTGGTCCAGTCCGGCGGAGGGCGGCTCTGAGCGAGATGGTCAAAAATGACGGCCGTAAGTCTCAGAAATCAAATCGTAGTGCGTCAAAAGTGGTCAAGATCTTACTTTTAGTAATATAGCTGGATGTGATTCATTGACCTTCCTGTTTGACTCATGTTTCTCTGTTATCACATTCACAAACTATAATTGGCAGAAATGTTTGGCAGACATTTAAAAATTCTTAAAAGCTGTATCAAAAAATAGAAGCTCTTGTCGACAGCTTTATGGATTGTTACAAAATATTTGTTTATGGGCATGACTAATGCATTTAAATAGTAAGATTAAATGAGAACTTACCAGTTTGAAGTTTGATCTTTATTTTATGAGGAGTCGAGTTGAGGGACTACGTGAATAGAAGCCCGTACAGCCGTTGGTGCGTCAATCTTCAAAGCAGCGGAATGAATTCACAGCTAACAACGACCGAAGTATAACGGTAAGATGATAAAACTAGAACTACCAGATGAGATCTATGAGGGTGGGAGCGGAGGGCACGTAGTCCCTCAACTCGACTCCTCATAAAATAAAGATCAAACTTCAAACTGGTAAGTTCTCATTTAATCTTACTATTTTACTTCGGAGTCACATGAGTGACTACGTAAAGACTTCAAAGCACTGTGAATTCATGCCGCAGACCCAAATCCGACGTTCACACTGCCTGGATTGACTCAAAAGTCGTTAACAATCAATCATGCATCAGTAATACATTTGTTAAATGAAATAACAGTTTATTTACAAACAAATTATAACAAACCCCTCTAACTCAGGGGAAAAGTGTAACAGTACTGAAACCAGAATCAGCAAACACCCCGAGCCTTGAAATCGGCTTGTGATAACCTCTGAAAAGTTAGCTCACTGGACCATCCTGCGGCCGCGAGGACATGGTCTATTGGCAAGTCCATCACCCTTGCCGCGGAAGTTGATGCCGCCCTGGTGGAATGAGATTTGAATTTATCAGTATCAAATCCAGCACTTGCCAGGACCTGCTTTAGCCACCTTGAAATCGTTTGCACCGACACCTTACTGTGTGGTTTTTTTGTGACTAATAAACAAAGCCAACTCTGTTCCTCTCAGAGGTTTAGTAATCTCAATGTAACGAGATAAATGTGAGACTACACACAAGCGATCATCTGCGGGGTATGCTGAAAACACAATCTTACATCCTGTCATGCCTCTTCTATTATGTTTAAGCAAATCATAGACATAAAATATAATGGCATCAGCCGACACATGCATTCTATCTAGCCATAGCTTTTGCAACATTTGTACACATTGAGCTGAAACCAACGCCATAAGCATGACCACCTTCATAGATAATTTGGCTACTGATAGGCTTGTAACCGAAGCCCACTGACGAAGAACCATAAAAACCTCACTCACATTCCAAATACCGGCATACCTGGGTTTAGGAGGATTAGAATTGAAAACTCTCTTCATGAATCGTGCAACTAACGGATGTGTCCCTACTGTATGCAATTCTGCATTCATAGGTAAATAAGAAGACAGCGCACTTCTGGCTGAATTAATCGCAATGTAACTTAATTATTTGGTCAAAATAAAGAGTTAACAAACTCCAATATTGCTACTGTGTACTATTCCTGCAGGCCGACATGAGAACATCCACAGTCCGATGAGACAGTCCTCTCCCCAGGTATGGCCTCATTAAAATCTGCAAATTAACAGATCAATACGATCATATAAAGGATGTTGATCCCCAGTGACTGGATTTACCAGTAGATTTTTATTCTTGGGCATAAGCATGTAAGGCTCCCTAGCCATTTGTAATACAACGGGAAACCATGCTTGTGTAGGCCAATCTGGCACTACCAATATCCCTGAAGCGGAGTCCTCCTTGATCTTTTGCAAACATCTGCTGATGAGACAGAATGGAGGAAATACATACACGAACATTCCTCCCCAATGCAGCGGAAATGCATCCACTGCTACTGCCCCAAGATCTGGTTCCCATGAAACGTATCTAGGTAACTGATGATTTAATCGAGATGCAAACAAGTCAATATCTGGTAATACATACTGATCAATCATTTGGTTAAATACATCCTGATTTAACATCCATTCAATGTTGTCATTAAACTGACGTGACCTCTTCCTGGCAAATAAAGTGCTGAAAGCCAGATATTTTGGTCAATACACCAGCTCCAAATCTGGTTAGCCAGTCTATCACAAGACTGTGACTTAACTCCACCCATGTGGTTTACATATGCCACTGCTGTGGTGTTGTCAATCTGACCTGCACATGCAGATCCCTCCTTGTAGAACAATAAGCTTTGAGCCCATACCAGGTGCCCAACAACTCTAAATAATTAATCCCTCTTAATTGAGGAAGCGATGTCTCATCCACATTCCATCTGCCTCCACAACTAGAAGACATATCTGTTGCACCCCATTGCATCTGGGTGAATAACAAATCCCATTTGTTCAAAAGTGATTTTAACAACTGAAACTGATGATTGAGTTTCAGCATGAGTCTTTCCAACAATCAGAATATCATCTAAATAGGCCATTACCACATGCCCCTGAGCTCTAAGTAATGCTAACACAGGTTTTACCAATTTAGTAAATAATCTAGGATCTGAAGTTAATCCATTCGGCAATGCCCTGAATTGCCACAGCTCAGTCAATCTTCTATCATCACCATGAATAGACACTGCGTAATACGCATTCTTTAAATCAATGGTTGCCATATAATACCCTTTGGACACTAGATGTTTGCACGTGGTAAAGGTCTCCATTTTGAAATGCCTATAACAAACAAATTTGTTCAAATTCGATAAATCCAGAATAATTCTACATCCCCCAGTCTTTTTAGATCTGGGAAATATACTTGACAGAAATTGTTGACTTTGATAGACAGAAGGCTCAATTACCCCTTTCTTATGTAACGACTGAATCTCTGCTTGAATAAGCACATTTTCCTCATCTGAAAATAAGTTTATGACTAGGAAAATGTTGATTAGGTAGACTGTCCTTAGAGTAAAATTCAATTTTTCACTCCTTCAATACACTAAGTATGAACAAATCTGATGTCAACTGCTGCCATAGTTTGAGAAACAATTTTTAAACCTTCCCCAATTTGAACAGGAACATCAGTTAATTCATCGTCTGTCAATGTTATATTCCTTACCTGCATCTTTCCTTGCGGACCTTGTTGTCCTCGACTTCTTGTAGAGAACCTTTTTTGCCTTGCTTGCCAGCTGGCTTAATGAGGGCCATGGTTATAACAACCTCATGACAGTCTTTGACCCTTTTTGCAACGGCTGTACGGGCTTCTATTCACGTAGTCACTCACGTGACTCCGAAGTAAAATGAAAATGTTGTGTCTTATTACTGTTCTAGCATTGGATCGTGAAAGGCCATTTGACTTTGTGGCTGTATCTTCAATGGGTACTGCAATGAATTCCATTCTGAGGGTTGGGGGCAGCTGAAGGAATGAAGGAATAAGCAAATCAGGAGTGACCGGGATATCCTTCCCCTTTCATGCCCACTAGTGATGCACTTCTATGGTTCTTTGAGAAGCAGTGAGCATTGAGAGTTTATTATTCCATAGAATCAGTGACAGAATTGTGCCACATCTTGTAAAAGAAATCTTGCAGCTCATTTTCTGAACTAGAGCAACATTGAACATTGCAGTTAAGGTCATTGCAGCTCTTCTTTGTCTGTCTCTTTTCAGTCTACCACAGTGGATAATGGGTACATAAGTCTATGCATGTGCCACTCATGTTACCGATGCCTTAAAGGTCACAGCTTTTCACATGGACTTTCAGAAAAATGTTGGGATAAAGGTGTGGAATTCCTAATGATTGCAGGATTTTCCCAAATCTAAATCTAACAAGGATTTCATGAATTACGAATGACATGAGTCTATTAATGTTAAACAGCTATGTGATATTCATCAGCAAACCATTTTCCAAGCAGCCGACATAACCCGTTGGTGTCACATTGCATCAGTCAAACATCTATACATTGTTTGGCACAGTCGAGTAAGTTAAAATTAAAACAAATTTAAAACTCTAGATGATGGAAATTTGAAATATGAATTAAAAATGTTGGAATGCTCTGGAGGCAGATTCTCCTGTGCATTCTAATGATCAGGTGTATCCAAGAACACTGTGGGAAACTATAAAATAAATTTCGGTAGCCCTGACTGAGATATATGAATCATCTTTAGACATGCTGAGTTGCCAAAGGACTGGAGGATGACTAATGTTGTGTTCCTATTTAACAAGGATTGTAAAATAAAACCTGGAAACAATAGACCTGTAAGCCTAACACCTGTAATAGGAAAGATACTGGAGAGGATTCTAAGGCATAAGATACATAAGTTACACATGCATTTGCGGTAACATGCAAAACATGGTTTTGTGCGTGGAAGATAGTGTCTCAAGAATTTGAGTGAGTTTTTTGAAGGGATAACCATGAAGGTTGATGAGTGTAAGGCTCCACATGGTAGTCAGTAATAGTAGGCTGCATGAAATACAGGGGGAGGTAGCTAACTGGATAGAGAGTTTGCTTAATGGTAGGAAGCAGAGGGTGGTGGTGGAATATTGTTTTTTGACTGGAGATTTGTGACTAGTGGTGTGCCCCGGGGATTGGTGCTGGGCCCATTGCTGTTTGTCATTTGTATGAACTATTTGGATGAGATGCTACAAAGCATGATTAGTAAGTTGTATAAGAAGGAACTGCAGATGCTTGTTTAAATCGAAGACAGACACAAAAAGCTGGAGTAATTCAGCGGTACAGGCAGCATCTCTGGAGAGATGGAATGGGTGACTTTTCGGGTTGAGACCCTTCCTCAGAAACATCACCCAAGTTTGCAGATGACATTAAAATAGTTGATAGCGTAGATAGTGAAGATGGTTATTACGAATTACAGCAGGATATTGATCAGCTGAACAAGTTGGCTGAGGAACGGTTAATTCAGATATGTATGAGGTCTTGCATTTTAGAAAGTCGAACCAGAACAGGACCTTCACAGTGAACGGTCGTGCCCGCGGGAGTGTTGTGGAGCAGAATGATCTTTGAGTCCAAGTACATAGTTCCTGAAAGTCATGTCACAGATCAATAGGGTGGTGAAGAAGGATTTTGTCACACTAATCTTCATCAGTTATGGAATTGAGTATAAAAGTTGGGACATCATGTTACAGTTGTACAAAGCATTGGTGAGGCTGCACTTGGAGTATTATGTTTGTTCACCCCACTATAGGAAGGATACTTTAGGAAAGGGTGTCGAGAATATATTTATGAGGAGGCACATCAGCATACTCTATATGGGAACCTGTATTTATGGATGTCTTTTTAAAGCAGGTGGACTACAAGATTGACGCCGGTTTTAAGAACATGATAAGGTACACCATTAGGGCGGGACCTAATGCCCCTGTCCCACTTAGGAAACCTGAACGGAAACCTCTGGAGACTTTGCGCCCCACCCAATTTTCCGTGCGGTTCTCGGAGGTTTTTGTCAGTCTCCCTAATGGTCGAAAGTGGTTTCCATTTTAAAAATCGGTAATTTTTTAGTCGAAGCCGATTGCGATGCTAGTTGAAAGTGGTTGCCGGAGGACAAAAACCTCCGGGAACCGCACGGAAACCTTGGGTGGGGCGCAAAGTCTCCAGAGGTTTCTGTTCAGGTTTCCTAAGTGGGACAGGGGCATTATCAAACGATCATCCTTGTGAAATCTTCTGACAATGGCCTCAGTGACTGAGATCAGAAAGTTAGGAACAATGGGGTTCTGAGAAGGTACATTGATCGTCTCCCTTTTGAAGCAAGCATAGAAAGCGTTCTGGTCATCCGGGAATGATGCATCGCTGTCATTTGAGCTACAACTTGGTTTTAGTTTATAGGAAATTATGATATGCAGGCCCTGCCATAGCTGCCAAATGTTCATCTCATCCTCCAGCAGTGTGCTGTACAACTTTGCTGCAAAACCACGTTAGCTCATGATTCACCTAGAAAAGAGATTCCTTCAGTGCAGTGAGGGACCAGATTCTGTTAGAGTAAGTTTTGGTTTTCTTACCTAAAAAAAAAATAATAGGCTTGGTGTAGTTCAGAACTTCAGACTGACGAAGGGTCTCGACCCGAAACGTCACCCATTCCTTTTCTCCAGAGATGCTGCCTGTCCTGCTGAGTTACTCCATCATTTTGTGTCTACCTTCGATTAAAACCAGCATCTGCAGCTCTTTCCTACACATTCTGTCCACATCCATCTGCAGACTCCCTGCTTCCTCAGCACTACCTGCCTCTCCACCTATCTTTGTATAATCCGCAAAGCTGGCCACAAAGCCATCATTTCCCTCACCCAGATCATCCTGCTTAAGTGCATATCAAGATACTTTGTTAAGTGTTGTGGAATTATTTGTCCCAACATTCCCTCATCTTACATTGGGAGGGCCCTAAGAACTACTCTCCCAGAAATGTTCTAATTACACTGGGTGTGTCGTGTCTTTGGAGCTACTGTATTTCTGTTGCAAAGAATCATCATCTGTAATTCTTGTTCTAATTTAGGACCAAGAAAATGATGAGATTGGTCATAAGCAATTGTGTATCAGCTATATAATGTTTTCCACCTTGAAAGAAATGCTAAAGCACGGCCAGTAATGCAACAGTCAAAATCAGTGCAGCTGGAAACACTGCTGCAATATGATCAGCGGCAGTGGTGCCATGGCAACCAGGCAGCAGCAACAAACAGTAAAGCTGTCATGGAGAAGAGACAAGCTTCAGGGGACGGGGAGAATTTCCGCATTTACATTGAGTTGCATGTCACATCCGTGACAAAGGCCCAATGGACCAAGAGTCTATGAGACCATTCAGGGTCAGCATAAAATGTAACTGGCGATAGATGGCTCTAGTTGGTTACTCCAGGTGTGAGAATCAGGAATGAAGTAACGTTGCAAGAAATTCGATGAATTCACAAGACATATCAAGCTGAGCTGAACTTCAGTAAAAATGTTGTTCTCAGACACAAACACCTACCTAGATATGTACTGTTTATGTGAATGTGACTGTGATTTTGAACTAAAAGCCACACCCTCCAAACATATCACCCCCTCCTGTACCACGCAGACTTCACATTTCACAATCTGCACACCCTTTCCACCGTTGCTTTTAAATGGTGGCGAATTTAAGAATCACTCAGTGCCCTTTGGCTCTTCCATTGAGGCTAACCTACAAGGCATATGAGAAGGCCACTCACAAGAGGAAGGGACTTTTAAGATCAGCACCAGGCTACAAGGAGAGGACCTCTTCATGGGTAGTGAGCTTCCTACATGCCAACCAGTCGTGTTTCATTGTGATCACCACATTTACTTTGCACTGATCAGCATAAAATATCATCATCATGTAAGTATGGTTTGAGTGCAGAGATATGTGCAACTCCTTTTTGAAGAAGGGTCTTGACATCACATCACCTATTCCTTTTCTCCAGAGATGCAGCCCGACCTTCTGAGTTACTCCAGCATTTTGTGTCTATCTTCAGTGTACCTGTTTCCTAACTGTAGAGTATGAGGAGAAGCTCCATACTTTTTATGACAGCAACTGTTGTGTGCTGGAACTTTGAACTCCTACAAACGCCAGAGCAGGTTGAAATGTCTATTGTGCAATGATTGACTTCACTAGACGTGCACCTGATTCTGGGAAAAGTCAGGAACACTAATAAGGATTGTGGCTGAAATTGCAGTGTTTAATTTAGTGATTGCCACAATTTCACCTGGCAATGATTGCTAATATAACTTACTCCGGGTAAAATCAATTTTAAATCACAGTGCACGGAAAATAGTGCAACAAAATCCAATTTCTAGATCCCGGAGCTTAAACTATTTCTATGGTGGAATAATGTTGATGGAACAGGACCAGGGCCAAGAAATCTCCCAGCTTGGTAATATTTTCTATTTTTCAGCAAAATCTTCCCGTTGGTTGTGTCATAGTTCAAGACTCCCATAGATTATGTGTCAGCGGATTCAAGTGAAGCCCCAGACTATTTAACCTGCCAGTTTGGTCTTTCTATTATTCCTTGATAATCTCACAAATCATCCACTTTAAATTACCTAGAATTTACAAAGTAGGGACAGGCCATTTAACCAATCTGAGCTATGCAATTTTTTCTGCTTCAAGTGAGACTGCTTTCACTCTACGTCATTTACTTTAGACATTAGACTTCAGACTTTAGAGATAAAGCGTACAGACTTTAGAGATCTGAGTCCACGCCGAACAGCGATCACCCCACACACTAACACAATTCTACACAATAGGGATCATTTTTACAATTTTACCTGGGCCAATTAACCTACTCACCTGTACATCTTTGGAGCGTGGGAGGAAACTGAAGCAGCCAGAGAAAACCCATGCAGTCACAGGGAGAAAGTACACCTGTAGTCAGGTTCAAACCCCTTGTCTATGGTGCTGGAAGGCAGCAACTCTACTGCTGTGCCACTGAGTCGCCTACGATTACACCACTATGTCACCCTACCACTGTGGCACTGTGCCACCTGTTTCTTCAGTTCCATCAGTGTTTTCTTCTAATCCTTTCTCCATTTGTACATTGTTTAAAATCTTCCAAGTGCCTTTGTTTCCTAATTTCACCACAGGAACAAGAATCTGATATGGAGTCAGAGATTTTAACCACTCTCATGTTAGCAAGGGCTAATTAATAGTTACTAGACTAAGTGGGACCCTTTGAGTCCCATGTTCACATGGGAGGGCTGGTCCCCCAACGCAATATTCCACCTCTCCACCAATTCCAATATTGGTGGCCAGTGTGTGTGTGCGGGGGCTTTCTGGAGCACTAGTATGGGTGTTGTGGGCTGAAGAGACTAGCATCCAGAGGGCTAGTATGGACATTGTGGGATGAATGTATTCTTGGACTGGCAGCTCAGTCACTCAGGCCTGGTAGACTGGCAGTTCAGTCACTCAGGCCTGGTGGGCTGGCAGCTCAGTCACTCAGGCCTGGTGGGCTGGCAGCTCAGTCACACAGGGCTGGTGGGCTGGCAGATAAGTCACTCAGGGCTGGTGGGCTGGCAGCTCACTCACTCAGGGCTGGTGGGCTGGCAGCTCAGTCACTCAGGGCTGGTGGGCTGGCAGCTCAGTCACTCAGGGCTGGTGGGCTGGCAGTTCACTCATGGCTATACCTTGAAATACCATTTCAAGCAGAGTGCAGGCCACCAAATTCAATTTCAAAGCATTTCAGGCAGAGTGCAGGCCACTAAACTCAATTCTATAGCATTTCAGGCAGAGCGCAGGCCACAAAACTCATTTTCACAGCATTTCAGGCAGAGAGCAGGCCACCAAACTCAATTCCATAGCATTTCAGGCAGAGTGCAGGCCACCAAACTCAATTCCATAGCATTTCAGGCAGAGTGCAGGCCACCAAACTCAATTTCATTGCATTTCAGGCAGAGTGCAGGCCACCAAACTCAATTCCATAGCATTTTAGGCAGAGTGCGGGCCACCAAACTCAATTTCATAGCATTTCACGCAGAGTGCAGGCCACCAAACTCAATGTCATAGCATTTCAGGCAGAGTGCAGGCCATCAAACTCAATTTCATAGCATTTCAAGTGGAGTGCAGGCCACCAGACTCAATTTAATTGCATTTCAGGCAGAGTGCAGGCCACCAAACACAGTTTCATTGCATTTCTGGCCGGGTGCAGGCCATCAAACTCAATTTCATAGCATTTCAGGTGGAGTGCAGGCCACCAGACTCAATTTAGCAGCATTTCAGGCAGTGCAGGCCACCAAACTCAATTTCGTGCCATTTCAGGCAGTGCAGGCCACCAAACTCAATTTCGTGCCATTGCAGGCAGTGCAGGCCACCAAACTCAATTTTGTAGTGTTTCAGGCAGAGTGCAGGCCACCAAATTCAATTTCATAGCACTTCAGGCAGAGTGCAGGCCACCAAATTCAATTTAATAGCACTTCAAGCAGAGTTCAGGCCACCAAATTCAATGTCATAGCCTTTCAAGCAGAGTGCAAACCACCAAATTGCCAAACAACTTATTGCATTGTCATTAAGGGCTAACAAATAATTTATTGCAAGTACATTGCAGACTCACAGTTCAGTTGATTCGCAGCTTAGAATTACACTTGTGGACTCTCCCTCATTATCTTCCAGAGTGACTGATTCACATTCAGGCATCCGGGGTTTTATAATCCTGCCCCCCGGAAGGGGCGTTAGCTTCATCAAGGTGATTGACAGGCGCGAGGACCAATCAGCTGATCTGAAGATTTTTTAAACTCTCATAATTTTTTTATTTTTCATCTATTGGAAAAATCCTCGGGACTACCTCAGCAGAGGAGGATTGTGAGTAAGTTGGCCAAAAATCATAGCGATATATGATAGAGTTTTTTCTAAACTCAATATACAGCACAGACAGGAAGTGGTCAAGATTAGACTTTTAATTATATAGATAATGCAATATTAATAGTAAGTACGTGGCAGTTGCCCTGATTGTTATTCTTAGATTATTGATAGACACATGCGGTATTACAAGGTTCTCAGCTTTGTCATTTAAAGGATGACTGCATTGATGTGGTAAGTATTTTGGAATGGTTGTGCCCCCATTCCTCCAAATATAGACTTCATCTTTAACAGGATGAACAAGAATTAATCTGTGTGCAAGCTAAGATTTTCAACTCTCTCCATGCAAGACCCAGCTGACCAAGTTGACAGAAGAAACACCAAATCCCCTTTTCCCAGGGTTACGTCCGCGCCCAGGTGGTACTAGAGACGGACTACACCCTGTCCACGGGCACCCTGGGGAATTTCTGGGACCCCACGGGGGGTTGAATGCATCCTTGACAAAGATTTTAACATAGATGTACAGCAGTTTATTAAGTATATTTGTTGTCTTGTATCATGGTGGTGGGTTCTGTTTTGTTCTAATGTATTGTAAATATTATTTTTAATAATTGAATACATTTTTTGATTAAAAAAAGAGAGAACAAGTCACGAGGTTGGTGCAAGCGAGCAGAGTTGCAGGGATGGATTCCTTTCTAACATCGGCAAGGTTTTGATCCGAAACACCCATTCCTTTTCTCCAGAGATGCTGTCTGACCCGCTGAGTTACTCCAGCTTTTTGTGTCTATCTTCGGTTTAAACCAGCATCTGCAGTTCCTTCCTGCACAATTAAAAGATCAGTTGTACAGATGAACATGTAGGATCCTCAGGGCTGTGCAGACAGGCACCTCAGTCTCACAGCCTTGGTGAGGTTATTAAATATATATCCTTAATGCTTCTTGGTCTAGAAGTAATACTGGCTGTATTCATGACTTGTGCCCCCTGCTTCCATGCCCTTTCATCAATTATGTCAGCACACCTGAACCATGGGAAGGGAAGAAAGCTTCTCAAAAAACATGCTTTTGTCTCTGCCTCTGGGCCTGGATCAAGCTGGAACTCTTCCTGATCCAGATTTGCTTTTCTCAGTGGAATCTCAGTGGAAAAAGCATTTTGCACTGGCAATTTACTTACTGAATGCTAATGATGAGCAGCCTGCAATGAAGGATGGATCTCCAATCAGTCCACTATGTACCTGTCACTATTGTTTTACTCATCGCTGGTATGCTTCACTGTGGGAGACTTGCAATATATATTCGCAATATATAAATTCTCAGCTAAAACATGTTATGATTGTATTCTTCCACACATTTCTCCAGGGAAAAGAGGAATACTGCAGCGGTGACAAAACATTTATTTGCAACTCTTGTGGGTAATTTTTCAGTTTGACAGTGTGCTACCGCTGCTAAGAAATAATTGCCATAATTAAATCTGCAATATGCATGTGTTGATGTTCGTGCAGGAAACACGACCAATTCCCTCTGTTCCTAAACAAGTGAAGCAATAATTGCCACACCTGAAAGCCCAAGTTATAGTACAGCAATGGGCAGTCGTGTAAGTAATCTCAATTCTTCTCAGGGTGTGCTTATTGATTCACGGTATGTGCATCAGTGAATTATCACCAGTAGAACTGCTGTAAAGGAAATATTGGTACACTTAGTTGTCTCACTCAATAATATTTTGGGCTTTAGGACTGCAAACCAGGGACAGGTTGGGAATTTCCCAGAAGTAACATCAAATATTTCTGAGTTCACTTTTTTAAATTAAATTTGATGTAGAACTGGAATGGAAGTCCCATGAATGTCAGATCTGGGAAGTATTGTTTTTATTTATTGTTAGGATATGGACTTTGTTGGCAAGGTCAGCATTTATTGCCTGTCCCAGATGCCTTGAGAAGTTACTCCTCATTTTCATCCTCATCACACTAACTTGTACGTTGATGTGTTACCATGAGGAGTCACATTTATGTTGTTTTGTACAGAAGAGAAAGGGTGCGCTGTGAGGGTGCACAGAAAGGCTTGCACACGACTCTATACCTGCAGGTCTCCAACATTTTTTTAGGGAGTAAAAGCTGTTGAATTTTGCACGGTGCTTATGTTCAACTTATTTATGCATTCATCGGCCACATTTGGGACAGATTCAGCAAGGCTCTTGGCATGACCAGCTAACAAAAGTACATTACAAGGCCATAACAAAATACGAGTTAGGAGCAGCACTGAACCATCTAGCCCTTCAAGCTTGCTCCACTATTCAACAAGATCATGTCTGATCTTCTCCCTCTGCTCCACTTAACTATTCCATCGCCACAACTCATAATTCTTTAATAAACAGAAATATGTTATTGAGTCAGCGAGTCATGCAACCCAGAACAGGCCTTTTGGTCCATCGTGCCCATGTTGATCATCAAGTATACAACTCCTCCATTGTGAATTTCCTTCAAGGTATGGCCATTTTGAAGGTCTCCTCTTCGGCTCAGCATGGATTCTATGAAACACTCCTTCACTGTCCTCTCTCTGTTGTTTTGATTGTTCTTCAACAATATTCTATGCTCACCACTCCCTCTCACTTCTATATATTGCTCACCTCCATCTACTCTCTGATACAGAATCCTGACCTAAAATGTCAACCGACCTTTTGCCTCCATAGGTGCTGTTTGACCAGCAGAGTTCTGGTGTTTTTCCAGATTCCAGCATCTGCTGTTGGTGTCTTGCCATCAATTCTCATTCTATTTCAGCACTTAACCTTTCGGACCTACCTACATGAGAGATTGGGGTTTGATGTGGTCCACATTGATCCACGCGAGACCTTTGACAATCTCCTACATGATTGTCAAAGGACTCACTTGGATCCATGTGGACCACATCAAACCCCATTGCCTGTATAAATGCCCATGGTCACTCCTTCATAAAGCTCACCCAAATTGATTTGACACTGTCCCTCTCTCAAATGCCATGTTGACAATCCTTGATTAATTCCTGCCTTTCCAAGTGTAGATTAGTATAATTCCTTTCTCTTTTGTATGAACTGAAGGACTAAATCTCTTCAGCCCTTCAGGATATAGAATTCCAGATTCACCACCCTCTTTATTGAAAAAATCTTCTCTTTGCAGTTCCATGTGGCCGTGCCCTTCATTCTGAGACCGTGAAACTTGGTTATAGATTACTCAGTCAGATGAACCACCTTCCTAATTCCACCCTGATGTCCAGTAAAATATGTTCTAGGCTGCAATGAAATCAACTCACGTGGCGAACTTGAGAAACATATGAAACAAGTTAATGAATTCAAGTCTAATTTACCCTATTCTTCAGAAGGAGATCAAAACTGTTCGCTGTACTCAAGGTGCAGTTTCATCAAAGCAATGCATAGCTATAGTCTTCACCCCTATATTTGTACTCAACATGTTCCTTCCTCCTGCTTGCGAGTTATTGGTTTTTAGTACCTAAAATATAATCTGCTTTTCCGTTGTATGATTCCAAGTGGATGACCTCCCATTTTTCATCTTCCATGTTCTTTTATAATCATTTAGCTTGTCTATGCCTCCTTAAAACTTCTTTACAATCCTGCCTAGGTTTGTATCCTTAACAAGCTTGGAAAGATTGGTGCAGGAAGATTGTTCCCGATGTTGGGGAAGTCCAGGACAAGGGGTCACAGTTTAAGTATAAAGGGGAAGTCTTTTAGGACCGAGATGAGAAAATCGTTTTTCACACAGAGAGTGGTGAATCTGTGGAATTCTCTGCCACAGAAGGTAGTTGAGGCCAGTTCGTTGGCCATATTTAAGAGGGAGTTGGATGCGGCCCTTGTGGCTGAAGGGATCAGAGGGTATGGAGAGAAGGCAGGTACAGGATATTGAGTTGCATGATCAGCCATGATCATATTGAATGGCGGTGCAGGCTGGAAGGGCCAAATGGCCTGCTCCTGCACCTAATTTCTATGTTTCTATGTTTCTATGAAATATGACAATTGCAATGAGTAGCCAGACTATTGATATCAATTGTAAATAATTGGGACCAAACACCAGGTCACCAACCTCCCACATTCCAAAGGCATGCTGGTTTGCAGGTTAATTGACCGTTGAAAATTGTGTCCAAGTGTGTACGATGGAACAAGTGTACGGGTGATCGTTGGTCGGCACAGTTTAGGTGGGCTGAAGGGCCTGTTTCCACACTGTATCTCTAAAACTAAAATTAAAACTAAAACTGAGTAATTTTCTGAATGCATGGAACTGCAATTTGACAATCCTATCGCACCCACAACTGGCTGACAAGAAAGGATGCCCAGTTGCAGCACATTTTGGACCAGAGCAGTTATTAAATCTAGAATATATTCATTGTGAAATATGATTTTAACAATAAATTGTCTCTTTGTTTAATTTATAAAATCTGACAAATTTTAATATCAAACCATGACCAATTAGTAGTGCAAGTATCATTTATATTAAATTCATTCGTTTTACATTGTACTCCATAGCACCAACAGAACATTATTGCTCACTAGCTCACCATTATTTCTCACCTGTGAGAAATATTTTTAATAAATGAGCCAATCTATTCCAGACATTGCAAGTGATGCTTCCCAACCACAATGGAAATATGATTTACTAGACCAAGGGGGACCTGTTGGGACCCTTCCCTTCAACACACAGTTGCGGGGGGGGGGGGGGGGGGGGGGGGGGGGGGGGTGGGGGGAGGGTTGCCTGCGGCATCACACACACACTGACCACCCCTCCCACACACACTAACCATCCCCCTTGATATTATATTAATATTATTCATTGGCTCCTTTTGCCCCATCCCACCCTCTCGAGGGGCAGGGAGTGTGGGGTGGAGAAAGAGAGAGAGGGAGAGCGGGGGAGGGATAGGGGGGAGAGAGAAGGGTGGAGGGAGGGGGAGTGGGAGGAGAGAGAGGGGGGAGGTGGGAGAGGAGGGGAGGGGGGAGAGAAATGGGGAGGGGGAGGAAGGGGGAGAGGGGGAGAGGAGGGTGGGGAGGGGGGTAGGAGGGAGAAGAGGAGGGGGAGTGGAGGGAGTGGGGAAGAGGAGGGAGGAGAGGGGAGAGGATGGGTAGTGGGAAGAGGAGGGGGGAGGAGGGGAGAGAGAGGGTGAGGGTAGACGTGAACTCGGCGATTGGGTGGCGAGGACGGGGCCAACTCAACTGCGAGCGGGCAGTGGGCCTCGGCAGCTCTCGGCAGCTCTCGGGACCTCGCAGGACCTCTGAAGCCCTCGGCCGAGTGCGAGTTGACTCCGAGCAGGAGGCGACAAAATAAGTGTGAGTCGGGAGGGGGGTTGGGGTTAACGTAACTCGCAGCTCGTGGAAAACAATGCCCAGCATGTTGAAAACTCTGCACAGCTGGCCGCGAGAAGCAGAGCTATTTTGACGTTAGCTTTAAAAAATATCTCAGATTTCTGAACAATTTTAATTAAAAATTTGGGAAATAATGAATCAAATTTTCAGATGAGGCGATTTTCGAGATCATGAGGTAAATCTCTATTGGAATATGTAAAAAGGTCACCATTAGCGCTTCGTGTTCCGCCAATGTGCGGTTGCGGAAGGGGGGGGGGGCGGAATGCGGTGGCACACACACTAACCACCCCCACACATTGTGGCATTTTTTAAATAACGTTGGGTAGGATGGAATATCTACCTGTCTTTCATCTTTGAAACTTCACATGTTGCTCATGTCCATTTGTTTCCCAGATGTTCGTCCATTTCTCAATTGAATTGAGAAACTTCACTTTTGTATATGGCCACGCCATTTGACTCCCTGTTTCATACCATTCTGATATTGTTAATATTGACCAAATTGAAGAGACAATGAAATGAAGGATCCCTGCATTTGTAAGATTTGCTTAATCTTTGTCTGTGGAAAATTACAGGCTGTGGGTGGCACCGGTCAGTCTGTGCCCCAGATTGATATGGAGGATAGGGAAAGATCCAGATGTACCCCTCAATTGATAATATGTATGAGGACCTTGCCAAGAAACTTCAAGGTGTTATAAATGCATTGCTTTGATTGGATTGCTGCAAAGGGATTGTAAATAATGTCAATAATGTTGCAGGACAGTTATCCTGCTGTTTGAGCATTGGCTGAAGTGTGAAGCCTTGTTTGAATATTTTACATTACCCTGGAAAATGTTGCGTTAATTGATTAATCGACTTACTTCCAGAAGCTTCTAGAGAATCATTGTTTGGACTCTTTGTAATTGGGTTGGGGGACTGTCAATAATATTTAATGTAATCGATATGTGTAATTGGCTTTTAAGGGGAACCACTGCTATGTAGTCTGTTTTATTTGTATGTTTTAGTTAACCTTTAGTTTTTGTTTTATTCTTGAGGGTGGGCAGGTGGTGGGGGGGGGGGGGGTGGAAACATTTTCCATGTCGTATATCCATCCACACTACAGCTTAATATCGCGGAGCTTGCGGTCCCTTTGTTGGGGATCGGCTGTGGGAGCTCCAGCTGCAGGAGCTTCGACTGTCCCGATTGTGGGAGCCTTGATTGTCCTGTTGCGGGAGCTACGATCGCCAACTGCTGGAGCTTTGATCGCCCCAATTGCGGATGCTTTGATCGCCCCAACTGTGGTAGAAAAGAAGGAAGAAGGTAAAAGTTATTTGCCTTCCATCACAGTGAGGAATGCGGGGTGACCGAAAGCAAGATGGATGCTGCCTGTGCTGGTGGGGACTTGGAGGAATTGTCGTGAGTGCAGTGACCTCGGTGTTGCATGGATCAGATCAGAATCAGAATACTATCACCGATCACAATACGGCAAAAGACATGGAGTCATACAGTACAGAAACAGCCCCTTCAGCCCAGCTTGCCCATGCCTACCAAAATTCCCCATCTATATTAACCCCCCCACTTGTACTTGGCCCCTATCTCTCTTTAGTTTAGTTTAGTTTAGAGATACAGTGTGGAAACAGGCCCTTTGGCCCACCGAGTCCGCACCGATCAGCGATCCCCGCACATTAACACTATCCTACACACTCTAGGGACAATTTACACATACACCAAGCCAATTAACCTACATACCTGTACATCTTTGGAGTGTGGGATGATCTTAGAGAAAACCCACGCGGTCACGGTGAGAGCGTACAAACTCCGTACAGACAACACCCATAGTCGGGATTGAACCCGGGTCTCCGACGCTACAAGCGCTGTAACGCAGCAACTCTACTGCTGCGCAATCGTGTCACCTCTAAAACCTTTCCCATCCATGCACCTGCCCAAATGTATTTTAAATGATATCATAGTACCTGCCACAACTAACTCCTCTGGTAACTTGTTCCATATTTTCAGTACCCTCTGTGTGAAAAAGTTTCCCTCCAGGTTTCAATTAAATCCTTCCCATCTCTCTTTAAATCTATTTCCTCTGGTTCTTCATTCCCCTACTCTGGGTAAAAGACTGCATCTACCCTATCTATTCCCCTCACCTTTAGAAGATCACCCCTCATCCTCCAGCGCTCAAAGGCATAAAGTCTGAAGAAAGGATTCAACCTGAAACGTCACCCATTCCTTCTCTCCAAAGATGCTGCGTGTTCTGCTGAGTCACTCTAGCTTTATGTGTCTATTTTTGGAATAAGGTCCTAGCCTGCCTAACCTCTCCTTATAGCTCAGGGCCTCAAGTTCTGGAAACCTCGTACAAGTCCTCGTAAATAGAGGAGGTGGAGAGGCTTTTCAGAGGACAAAAAATCCGGAAATCTCCAGGACCTGACAATGTTTCCCCCTCGACTCTTAAGCTCTGTGCCAAACAGCTGGCACTGGTCTATACAGACATTTTTAACCAGTCCCTGCAAACATGTTTGCTTGCTTGCATGTCTGCCTGCTTCAAAGTCTCCAATATTGTCCCTGTACCCAAAAAAGCAAGGATTACTTATCTTAATGACTACAGGCCTGTTGCACTGACCTCTGTAGTCATGAAGACACTCGAAAGGCATGTGCTGGCCAAGCTAAAAAATATCACAAACCCTCTGCTGAACACTCTGCAATTTGCTTATGAGGCCAATAGATCTGTGGATGATGCAGTCAACCTGGGCCTGCACTTCATCCTGCAGCACCTAGACCGCCAGGGGACCTATGCGAGGATCCTGTTTATTGATTTTTGCTCTGCACTCAACATCATTGTGCCAGAGCTACTACACTCCAAACTTTCCGAGTTGACTGTGCCTGAACACCTCTGTCGGTGGATCACCAGCTTCCGGACAGACAGGAAGCAACATGTGAGGCTGGGAAAGCACATCTTGAACCCGCAAACGCTCAGCATAGGAGCACTGCAAGGCTGCGCACTCTCTCCTCTCCTCTACACCAATGACTGCACCTCCTCAGACACCTCTGTCAAGCTTCTCACGTTTTTTGGACGATACAACCCTGATCGGACTGATCCAGGATGGGGAGGAATCTGCCTACAGACTGGAAGTGTCACAGCTGGCATCCTGGTGCTGTAGCAACAAACTAGAGCTCAATGCTTTTAAGACAGTGGAATTGATTGTAGACTTTAGGAGAGTTCCCCCTCCCCTCACCCCACTCACCATCAACAACACCACAGTCACATCTGTGGAGTCTTTTAAGTTCCTGGGAACCATCATCTCCAAGGACCTTAAGTGGGGGGCGACCATCGACTCCACAGTCAAAAAAGCACAAGAGAGGATGTAATTCCTACGGCAGCTGAGGAAGCACAATCTGCCACAGGCAATGATGTTCCAATTCTACACGGCCATCGTAGAGTCTGTTCTCACCTTTCCCATCATGGTCTTGTTTGGCTCAGCCACCAAGCACGACTCCTGGAGGCTGTAGTGAATCGTCCGATCAGCAGAGAAGGTTATTGGCTGCAACCTTCCCTCCATTGATGAACTGTACACGGCAAGGGCCAGGAAGCGAGCGGGTAAGATCATCTCTGATCCCTCTCACCCTGGCAACAAATTCTTTGAATCACTTCACTCTGGAAGGCGACTTCGGACTGCCAAAGCTGCCACAGCCAGATATAAAAACAGTTTTTATTCACGAGTAGTTGCTCTACTCAACAACCAAAAATCTGTAACCTCCCTTTGATCTGTTATTTTGTTGGTTCACATGCTTAATCAATGGTGTTTTATCATTATTAATGTTTAGTGTTTTCTGAGTCATTCGTAACTGTCATTGTATGTCATGTTGTTACTTGTGGTCGGAGCACCAAGACAAATTCCTTGTATGTGAATACTTGGCCAATAAACTTATTTACTTACTTACTTAAATCTTCTATGCACTTTTTTCAGCTTGTCATGAATTACAGTACAAATCATGAACCAAATTAAACGATAATTGGCATAAGCCTTATCCAAAGAAAGGTCATTAAATGGTTGAATTCCTGGTCCATGGCCTGCTCTTTCAGCAACAGTTATGAAAAATAAAAAAGATAACTAGAATCTCAATGCATGTCATTCAATAGGTCTACTTTACCAGGTAGGGTTCATAAACTATGATCTGAAATGAATTTTAAGCGTTGAAATGGAAAACGGGAGTAAAGCTAGATTTGCATCTGTCTACATATCTGAAGAAGTGTCTCGACCCGAAACATTACCTATTCATGTTCTCCAGAGATGCTGCCTGACCTGTTGTTACTCCAGCACTTTGTGTCCTTTCGTTTACTCACCAGCATTTGCAGTTCTATATTTCTACATATCTGGCTTGGGTTGATGCCAAGTTTAATGAAAGTTCATTTATTGATACCTGCTGTGAATGCACCTCTGAAAAATTAAGTAGAGCTGAGGAATCAGCATCAATCACTGCACTGGCAAAAACATTTACCATGGGAATTGCTCTAATCAGAAATGTATTCAGATAAATATGTATTAAAAGGAGTATCAGTCAAAACTGTAACAATTACTGCAATAGTTCAATTTCAATTCAATCTCAATTTTCTCAATCTTAAATTAAGGACTAAGATTCATCCATCTAATAACTTTCTGAATTGTTGAAATATTGCCCTGGTAAATGTTACATATTTTTCCTGGAACAATTAAATTGTCACCTGTTTTTAGGGCAAAAATGAGCAAGGTGGATTAAACATGGGCTTTATTTCCATGAAATTGGCAGGTTACAGATGGCAATCAGTAGGGGCATGGCTAATTCAGATAGTTCCAGATTGTGGAGATAGGGAGATGTAATGTTTGAATGGCTTAGGCTGACACTGTCCTAGAATATTGTTGGGACAGTTGGGTGGAACATTTCTTATGGTAGTAAATGCTTTGTATATAAGCACAATTAGGAGAAAAGATCTGATGGTCATGTCAGTCTAGGCTCTGTAATATAGTTGTTACTCCACAATGTAAAACTTCCCCACTGCTACAAAAGTTCCCCATAGCCCAACACGCCCAACTCACACCGCAAATGCTTCATGTGTCCTCACCCAGGGCCATGCCTTCTCCACAGTCTCCTCAGCAGATTTAAAAGCTCAGGCCAATTAAGTAAAATAATCTGATAAGATTCTCTCTGACTCCATGTATTTAAACAACCTACAATTTACGCAAATGATCTCAGGCTAATTCTTTAATATAGGAATAATGTGAATCATTAATCACTGCATGAACCAGCTCGATAGCTGAGTTCAAGTTAAAGTTCAAGTTCAAGTTCACGTTTATTGTCACTTAACCAATTACGGTACAGTAAAATCTGAGTTACCATACAACCATACTAATTGAAAAGCGACAATACACGCGGTATTCTTTGGGAAAAAAAATAATTGCGTAAAAACCAGCAGAGTTCCACCATTATGTAACTTGTGAGAATGGTCTTGTCACTTGCTCAACTGCTTGGTAAATTAATGTAAAATTCATGTAAACTTAATGTAAATATTTTACATAAACATAATATATTGTCGGCAAAAACGAAGAGGAAACCATCAGGACTATAATGAATACTTTTGTAACTTTGTCAGCACCTTATTCTCTTTGTATGGTTTGCATATTGTACGTAAAACAAGTTTCACTGTACTTAATGTTCATATGACATTAAAAATCATCGTCATCATCATCAACATCATTATCATCATCATCATCATCATCAAATAGCACAAGTTTATATTTGGTCAAGTAAGAGAAACACCCAATCTGGAATTTTAGTGTTCACCAGAGTGTGACGAAACAATAACAGGACATTATAGAAATTGTTGCTTGTCTTTACTTGCGCTGCCACCAGTGGATGCTGCAAGGAGCAGTGATTAAACTGCTAAAGTCCTAAAACACCATGCGATACAAATGTTGCTCTTATGCTGTCAGATATATACGTGATTTGTGTCAGTGTTACATAAAACACAACAACAGCTGACAGATAACATGAACACATAATTGTGAATGGTTTCCCATCTGGTCTCCAACATTGGTCATAAGAAGCTGTACCCAAAATTAATTCCCTCAAACTTAAAGCGTATAAATACCAGGCGTAACTTTATAATCTAAATATCTCAATCATTTTTTTCAGGCTCCCACTATCTGGGGTACCATTCTTGAATATTAGGGTACACATCCTTATTCTTCTTAGGCTATTCCTCCGGACCTGCTTCCATTTCATATTTTGGGATTCAGAGGTGATTATTGATTAGTTGTTGCAAAGTTGGACTCAAAGACACTTTCACAGATGTGAAGGAGATTGTGGACAGTTGGTTTGCATGAAGGTTTGCTCCTTCTGCCACTAGGGCTTCTGTGTACTTCCAGTGCTTAGCCTCGAGGTTCCCAATATCATCCTGAATGTACAGTGCTTCTCCATTGTGAGCTGTTAGGGACCGAGATCCCAAGAGTGAGTGGGGATCTCGCATGCTTTTGAGGAGGTTTGGGGTTTATTTTCCTCTGACCACCTAGTATAGTGTGTGTACCTCCTCTACATAGAGTTATGATAGATTATTTCAACTTGATTTCAAAAATTCCATATACACAAAACACATTTTAAACAATTCAGAAAGTTGGTTGTAATTTTAATAGGATCAATCTATTGGTGAATTTATTGCCTGTCATCAAGTCATCAAATATACAAAATAGATGTAATTGAGTAAAAAATGAATTGCTGGAGGAACAACCTCTTAAGACTGACAAGGTTAACCCGAATCATCATCTGTCCAGTTCCTTCCACAGATGCTGCCTGAGTCCATGAGTTCCTCCAGCAGTTTTACTCTTCAAATACGACATTGATGCAAGGAAACTAAAACTGGCTTAAAACATAAATTTATAAATTGCTAGTTTCAGTGCCAAACTGAAACGATAAATGAAACATCATCAAGCCTTGGCTGCCATTGCAAGAACATCACTAACAGCTAATCTTTTCATTTTAACTGCATGGTTTTGTTAGATTGTATTGTACAAAACCTGGCTTTCTCCAGCTGAATAAATTAAGGAATTCAGTTCCCAGGAGCTCATCATTTCAGCAACAGGGAACAATGCAAGTTATACATGTAATTACAGAGGATAAGGAAATTACATTAATAATGATGCAAAACAGCTTATTTTTAGACATAGATGCCTCAACAGACCTGTAATTTTTTTAAAAACTGCTCTTCTGAAATAAAAGTAGAGTCCTGAGAAATGATTTAAATCTAATGCAGAGCAGTCATATTGCTGTGGCATTGCTCAATGAGTCATGGATTATGTTATTGTGAGCTTGTCTCTCTTTCAGGACTAGCTTGGGTTTCAGAGAGACTTTGCTAATATAACTACATTTATTGAACTAGTCCATCAGTGCCAGCCCCAAGAAGATACTACAATCGATCAGATATAAAATTGTACATCAATTTGCATTATATCATCACATATATAATCCAACATTGCTAAAATAATATATTTAACAAGCAATAGCTATATTTGTCTCTCAACTGCTTTGAAACAAATTATTTATGTTTGGGGGCCTTATTATGTCATATAATTGTCTGCTTTATTTTCTACATTACAACAGTGAGCAATTTTTGAAATGCCTGATTGGATATAAAGTGCTCTGAGATATCTTCAGGTCAAGGAAGGTCCTATGTGATCACAGCTCTTTTCTTTGTCATATACATTGAAGCACAAAAAAGTCACATTGTTTTAAGTCACAGTTGTTCCAAATGCAATGTTAAGTATTAACAAATGTCCTTTACAGCTCCTTCCATATCCCCGTTTACTTCAATGACATAGAGAGCAATGTTTGAAAAAAATAAATAAATAAATTCAGATGCCCATATGTTTTTGAAATTGATGAAAAAGTCACTCTGTGACTGGATCCTTGACATCCTCATCAAAAGATCACAATATGAATAAATTGGCAGCAACTCTTCCTCCTCGATAACTATCAGCATGGGACCACCTCAAGGTTGTGGACTCATTCTTCTGCTCTACTCACTCTATGCTCACGACGGTGTAGCCTGATACAGTTTGAACTTCATCTTCAAGTTCCATCGACATCACGACATCACCGTTTTTGGACAACTTATGAATGGCAATGAATCAGAGTATAGGAGGGAGCTCGATCGACTGACTAAATTATGTCAGAACAACAACCTTGCTCTCAACGTCAATAAGACCAAGGAACTGATTGTGAAATTTGGAAGAGGAAGAACAAGGATCCACAAACCTGTCTTCATCTACGGGAGTAAGTCAACAGCTTCAAATTCCTCAGCGTGTTTATCTCTGAAGATCTGCCCTGGTCCCAGCACATTGTTGCATTCATAAAGAAAGCATATTAATTCCTCTACTTCCTGAGAAGATTGAGGAGATTTGATATGTCAATGAATATTCTCTTGAACCTTTACAGGTGTACAGTAGAGAGTATGTTGACTGGTTGCATCACGGCCTGGCTCGGCAACTCGAATGCCCAGGAATGAAGAACATTTGCAAAAAGTGGTGAACACTCCCCAGTCCATCATGGGTACTGCCCCCCCCCACACCATCAAAGGGATCTACAGGAGTTGCTGCCTCAAAAAGGCAGCCAGTGGCATCAGAGTCCCACAGGTTTTGCTCTTTCAGGTTGAGAAAGATCAGCTTCACCTTCATGCAGCCAACATTGATCTGCAGATAATACGGATTCTGTAAAGGTTACATCACCATCACCTGGTGGCAATAATAACCATGTATGTTCATATTTGCAGACATCATGAATTTCATTGGTTACCATTACATTAAAAGTACTCAGTTAATATCATGCACCTTGAGGAAATTAATGTATAGTTTACCAAGTAATTATTTGTGACACTGCTTGGTTAACTATACATTAATTTCCTCAAGGTGCATGATATTACTCAGCTTACTTTAAGTAATTATTTGTGACACTGCTTAAAGTAAGCTGAGTGTTTAATCTTTCACAATGAGCTTTTGAAAAAGTGTTTCTCATTCATATGTTCATAAGTTATAGGAGCAGAATTATACCATTCATTCAAGTAAGTCTACTCCACCATTCAACCATGGCTGATCTATCTTTCCCTCTCAACCACATTCTCCCCATAACGCCTGACACCCATACTATTCAAGAATCTGTCAATCTCCATCTTAAAAATATCCATTGACATGGCCTCGACGGAGAAGCGATTTTTTTCCATGGCGCTTCTCCGCCTCCCTCCCGGCCTAACAACTTGGATTGGTGAAGCCTTTCCCGGAGTCAGGACCAGAGCTTCAGCAGCGGGCGCAGCATGGACTTTTCGATCGTGGAGCAGGGCGAACCCTTGCTGGAGGGCACCTGAAGCAATGCTCCGATCGCCAGAGAAGAGCTCTGACCGCCGGCCTGCGATGCCTATAACATCCTGAAGCTGCGGTCTCCGGTAAGAAAGTGGCCGATCAGAGTTTCGATTATCCCGACAAGAGGGCCTCTACATCCAGACGTCCGTAGCGGCGACTACGGAGGGTTTATGGCCCCGACCACGGATGAACAAAGGAGGAGGACTGACTGAACTTTATTGCCTTCCACCACAGTGAAGAATGCTGTGGATGTTTATGTTAAATTTTATTGTGTATTGTGTGTTCTTTTTTCAACTGTATTGCTGTTGGCAAATTCATTTCACTGTACCTTAGTTGGTGCATGTGATGAATAAATTTGACTTTGACTTTGATTTTGGCCCCCACCTGGCGAAACAAATTCCTCCCATCTCTTTTCTAAACAGTTATTTTATTCTGAGGCTATAACCTCTGGTCCTAGCCGCTTCCACACGTGAGAACCATCCTCTCCACATCCACTCTCTCCAGGCCTCTCACTGTTCTGTTTCCCTCATTATTTGGGAAACATTAGATCGAGACCAGAATAAAGAGTAGATTCTGATCAGGAGAAAACAACATGTTGGGTTCCCCAGAAATCTGTACTGGGCCCCCAACATCACACTGGAAATATCATGGACCTGGGTGAAGAAATGCACAGTTGTATATCAATGTTCCCAAACAATACTATGTTAGACTTTACAGAAAGACTTGTAAGTTGTGTCAGAAAGGAAGGTTAAAGAGTCTACATGTGCAATCTACAATAATCTTATTCTACAATATTTTAGCTTGCATCTTCATCTGCAATATATTGCTTACTGTATCTTTCTCCCTCATGATTTAATGGCTTGGCAATAACATCTTTGACCTAAGGTCTCATACTAACTTGCCATATTTTATTTAATTTCCTGCATTTGCCTTTCACCGCTCCCAGTTTCTTACTCGCTGATATTTCTTCCTTCCTTTGTACTACTACTCGTGACGGCTCTATTGTTCACAACTGAAATTCCATGCGGGTAACTCCCCTCTCGGTTTTTACGCACCTTGCCAAATCCCTTGCGGGTTTAAGTTGTCATCTTGTAACAACAAGGTGAGAAAGAGTGCACTTTAGATGTCCTTGAGTCTAGTTAAGATATAAAATCCCAATCAAGAAATTTATTTTTACAGCATTCGATTTAATGCTTCAGTTACTCCTTGAAGATAACCTTGATTTTAATTCCTGTTGCTTTGGAATGGGTGTCAACTAAACATAATGGGATAACTTACCACTGTGTTGAAATTTCAATCATAGTGAATCTCAGGTTAATAATCTAAGATAAATAATCCAAGCAAATAATTTTAATAGCTCAATAAAATCAATTTACTACATCTGCAATTACTTATCTGATCATTATAGTATTAGTAAAAATAAAAGAATGATATTATTTAGACATATCTCTGATCTAATAGTTCAGCTGTTGTCTACAGTGCTCTACATTGCTACGATATTTAGTTACTAATGGCCTGATTTTTAAAAGTATTTTTAATTAGTCTCTGCATCCTAATCAGATCATTAGGGCTGTATATTCGGTGGATGAATTAGAGGTCTGTGAATTGCTTGTAAGCTTCAAGCAAAAGATCAATGTTTGTATTTCTTTAAATAAAATCCCTGCATGTTGTAGCATAGTGCAACATCTGAAGTGTGAGTTTGACACAATGAATAGAGAATGGTTAGGATATGTTTATGGGGATGTGGGCCAAACACAGGCAGGTGGGGCGAGTGTAGATGGGGCATGTTAGATTCAGGTGAAGGGGTTTGATTGACAGATGCGTGGAGTAAGTGATGTCATTTAGAGATGAATCGGAGACAAAAGGATGCCAGAGGGAGGGATATAGGTGGACTGTGACTGTTTGGGGAAAGGGGTAAAATCCTGGGAAAAATAGGTACACATCAGACTGAGGAGTCACAGGAAACAGAGAGATGGTGGGGGTTGGGGGGGGGGGGGGGGGGGGGGAGGGTGTGTGGGTTATTACCTAAATTGGAGAATTCAACGTTCATACCGTTGCATTGTAAGATACACAAGCTGAAAATGTGATGCTGTTCCTCCAGTTTGCGTGTCTATAAGATCATGAGTGATAGGAGTAGAATGAGACCATTCGGCCCATCAAGTCTACTCCGTCAATCAATCATGGCTGATCTATCTCTCCCTCCTATCCCCATTCTCCTGCCTTCTTCCCATAACCTCTGACACCCATACTACTCAAGAATCTACCTGTATCTATCTCTGCCTTAAATATATCCACTGATTTTGCCTCTACAGCCTTCGGTGGCAAAGAATTCCACAGATAAACTACCCACTGATGAAAGAAATTCCTCCTCATCTCTTTCCTATAAGAATGTCCTTTAATTCTGAGGCTAATCATAATCATACTTTATTAGCCAAGTATGTTTTGCAAAATATGAGAAATTTGATTTGCCATACAGTCATACCAATAAAAAGCAACAAAACACACAAAATAAATTTTAACATAAACATTCACCACAGTGACTCCTCCACAGTCCTCATTGTGATGGAAGGCAAAAAGATGTTCAATCTCTCCCTTCTTTGTTCTCCTGCAGTCGGGGGCCTCGCACCTTCCATTGACAGGGCGATCTTGGCTCCCATAGCTGGTGGTCGGGCACTCAAGCTCCTGCATCAGGGGGGATTCTCAGCTTCGCTGCGCCGGGCGATCTGACCCCGGGTCAGGGCTGGTCGAAATCTTCTTCATTGTTTGGAGCTCCCAACATCGGTCTCTACCCGAGATTGAGAGCTCCTCGATGGTGAAATCCGTAGGCCAAGTTTGGAGCGTCGATCCCAGGCATAGGATCGCAGGCACCGATGGTAAGTCCACGTCCCCGCGGTGGGGCTCAAAGTCAGTCCCAAGCAAAGCCGCCAGCTCCATGATGTTAGGCTGCAGAGCGACCAGAGATACTATCTGGAAAATAATCGCATCTCCGGCAAGGTAAGAGATTGAAAAGAAAATTCTCCCGACCCCTTCCCCACATAAATAAAACAGAGAACATTAACACACACTTTTAAAACACACTAAAAGTAACAAAAAAAACCACAAAAAGACAGACAGACAGTTGGTGAGACTTCCATCGCTGACAGCGCCACCCGGTATGACCTTTAGTCCTAGACTCTCCCACTTGTGGAAACAATCTCTCCACATCCACTCTAAACCTTTCACTATTCTGTATGTTTCAATGTGGTCCCCCCTCATTCTTCTAAACTCCGGCAAATATAGGTCCAGTGCCGTTAAACGCTTAATAGACAATAGCTCATCATATGGGATCCTGGGATCTTGTTACATCACTCTGGCAATAAAAGAGGCCAAGGACAGAAAGGTCGGTATGGGAATGGGAAGGGGGGATAAAATGGTTCCCAACTTGCATGAGAGTCATTTGAAATTATATTCATAATAAAATGGGGACAAAGGATTTGGAATAATTGCAACAGGATGTGAAGACATAGTTCAGTTCCTCAACTATTATAATATATTCTATTTTTACTTGCATGCACAACACTGATTTCATTTTAATTATAGTTAAGCAGCGAAATAAATGGTAACCTATTTAGAAAATGTTGCTAAAAAAAGTTTCTCGCCATAAGAACAGAAGGGATTGGGGATAAAAAGTGAAGGAAAACAACATCACCGTTAATGGAAAAGTCCGATCATGGAGAATGTGCGTAGTTGCTAAACGAATAGTGGGATGAAAGTAGTTATCATGCTACTGTTTGTTTTGAAGTATTGTAAATATGCTCTTCTCAAGGTTAACCCCCCAGTCTAGTTCAGTCAAAAACTACTGAGTCAAGCACTGGAATAACTAATCTTTATTTTTAGATTGAACAGCAAATTCCCCTATACGATACCACTGCGGGTTCAGTCCTTGTCTCTGCCTGACCAAACCCTTCAGCCTCGCTCAAGCAGAAACACTCCAAAAGGTCATGCAGTCCGAAGCGCACTTTCAGAAGATCGACACCGATCCAAGATGGAGCCACCTTTTATAGGTCCACGAACCTTGAGGGGCCGAACTACATAGGGGTGGTCCCTTTACAATCCAATCAAAGATATTAATTACATCAATACATTATTGACAGTTCCCCAAACCAATTACAGAGTCTCCCATACAATGTTTCTAGGAAAAGCTTCTGGAAGGAAGCTAACTTAACTGAATAATGCAACATTTACCCTGGAATTCAAACAAACCTGCCAAGGCTTAACACTTTGTCCAATCAACAAACAGCAGGGTAACTGTCTCACAACATTATTTACATTATTTACAATTTGTTTGCAGTAATCCAATCAACTTCATGCATTTATACTTCTTTGGTGGTCCTCTGTAAAAATCTCATTAATTCTGTCAATTGAAAAGATACTCATACATTTCTTATCTGCAACATTGATCTGGGACCCAGACCTACTGGCACCATTCAGCAGCTTGTCTTGTTATATACAGAAACACAGACTTGACCAAACTGGCCTTACAATGCATGAATCCTCTGCTACATTTTGGTTCTATTCCTGCTCCTTTTGGCCAGGATTTACAGTATAAGAACAAAAAAATGATATTGCATAGCAGTATAATTTCTACTCTCCCTCAGGAGTCAAGTCAAGAGGCAAGAGGCAAGAGGCAAGAGTCAATAGTGTTTTATTGTCACATAGGTATGTCCAGATAAAACAATGAAATTCTTACTTGCAGCAGCACAACAGAATATCTAAAGATAGTACACTGTAAACAATAGAATAAATGAGAGAGAAACAATGGTTCAGTGTGTGTATATATACACATGGCCACAAATACACATGTATGTATATCATATACATACATACTTGCACACAAATGTAACCCAAAAAACAAACAATTATACTGCAAAAATAACAATAAAAGTCTATGAAGTTCAGAGCTTATTTGAGGTTGTAGTGTTTAATAGCCAAATGGCTGTAGGGAAGAAGCTGTTCCTAAACCTGGACATTACAGTTTTCAGGCTCTTGTACATTCTTCCCGATGGCAGGGGTGAAATGGGTGTGTGGCCAGGGTGGTGTGGGTTTCTGATGATGCTGGCTGTCTTTTTGAGGCAGCAACTCTGGTAAATCCCTTTGATAGTTTAAAGTAATGAAAATTGTCATTCAGTGTGGGGGGGGGGGGGGGGGGGGGGGGGGGGGGGAGTGGGGGGGAAGGAATTGTTGATTGTTCGGGTCAAGACTCTGGTGCAAGGTCTTGACTCAAAACATTGACAGTGCTGAAGTAGGGTTCGACCCTGAGTTATTCTGGCCGTTTAGTTTTTTGCTCCAGATTCCAGCATTGGTATTCTCTTGTGTCTCCTGCTTCACAATAGGTTTGGAAGATGGAACAGTCTGCTGAAAGTAAAAAAATCGCTTGGTCATCTGAAAGAAATTAGAAGAACCAGCAAGTTTTTGCACTAACTGCAAACACAAATACATTTTCTTTTCAAAAAATGCCGTTTCAAAAAACAAATGGGAAAACAAATCGCTGAAAATAACACAATAAAATGGAACTGACAGAGCATCTCAAGGATTAATTGAATATGATGCCCAAAATGCCAAAAGGCTGCTGGCATTTGAGCACGTGTTATTGCTTATTCACGTATCAGTGACGACTGTAATATGGAGGTAACATTCCTGAGAATCCATAAAACTGGTGTTGACAGTGCATTAATGTAAAGTGCAGTGTGTGTCCATCAGATTATATTGTAATGTGTGTGTGCCTACTGTGTTTTTAATCAATTAATCAGTTTTAAACTGCAAGCAGGAGACTTTCTCATGTTGAATGAACATGGTCCAGTGGCTTAAATTCAATGAAATCAATAAACCTCATTGTGAATAGTTGCTCAGGAAATGATGCTTGGCATGTGTTATATGGAACAGATATGATGAACGATCTAATCTCATTCCCTTAGCCTGTGGAATTGTATTCAAAATAAATATTTTAGAAATGCATCACTCGGTTTCCTCATTACTTCCATAATTTCTTGAAAAGTATATATTAGCATTTTAATCTAAAGCAATATCTCCTGATTTGTAATGGTAACAGTCACTTTCTTTGATTAATATGCATGACTTTTTATGTGGGAGCAACAAGCTTATGTGATCCTTGGAAGGATTATGATTTATTTAACTCCTTGTAAAATTGAAAGCTTTCATTTCCTGACCATTACAATGTCTTGCACGTGAATGGCAGCTTCCCAGTTAGCTCTTATTTCAAGATAATCAATCATGCCACAATTCATTGAACCACAATAAAAATCTGAGAGTTTGATTCTGAGGTGGCTGACATAACCCAGTAAAACAAAATCTCATGATATCTCTGAAGAGTTATGATCAGCAATGCGGCAAACTGTGAGAACCAAGAATCGGTCAGGATTTACACTGAATATGAAATGGATGTTTTCAAGCCATATTCATATTCCTATGCATGTGAAGGGAATCACTGTGTGCCCCATAACCACTATCTAGAAATCTCAAAATTGACCAGCGAAAGGGGAAAGGCTTCATCCAAGATGCAAGGTAGATGAAGACACCAAAGTAGAAGGAACTCCTGTCAGCCTACTTTTCCATCCATCTGGAGGCGTTCAACATCCTGACAAAAATGCTTTCACATATTTTCCCCATCCACATAAGGTGTTAAGACTCCTTTCAGAATTTACTCATCCAGAACCTATTTCCCCACCTCCCTCAACACAGAAATTGTGGAAAAGACCTTGTCAGCATGAGCTGTTAAAAGACCAATGTTTTCTAGGTTCAGGTCCTTTGGATCTGCTTTCCAAGGACATGTTGCCCATTAAAGAGCATTCTGCCTCACGGGACCGCACACTAGTGCGGAATCAAACTTGTCATGTGTTGCAGGGCCACAAGATATTAATGTGGCTGCAAAATGTGCAAGGGTGTTAAAGTGAAATATGACTTGATCAAGAAAGATCTGGCCCATCGTGCTCATTAAATTTTCGTCATGAAGCTTCATTTACAAACAGTAATTTAAAAGCAATCATGGTTGTGGGCATGCCTGAGGAATGTAGAGAATGCAGGAAGTTTTAGTAGAGCTGCCAACTCTCACGCATTCAGCGTGAGAATTCTTATTCTCTGTTATTCTAACTTGACCGAACCGTCACACACCGCCAAAGTATGTCCCCATGCAAATTTACATTGCAAGACACGGACCGGGCAGTGAATGAGTGTCAAGGGCCTGTCCCACTGAAATGAAATAATTGGCCAGATTAGAAGAGTTTGCACTTGACTCATACTCGCAGCATGGTTGACATGAGGTCCTAGGAGGTCTTTGTAACTATCCTTCATGCTCGAGAGTAGTCCCCGTGTACTCGAGGCCGCAGCTAGGTCATGGCGTATTTTTCGCCATGGAAAAAATCAATATTTTTTTACTCGTTGGTTTAGTCGAGGTAGGTCGTAGTAGGTCGTAATGCTATCGTAGGTAATCGAAGGCAATCGAAGGTAATCGAAGGTAGTCAAAGGTAAAGCTCGTTGAGAAAAAAAAAGTAAGTAAACCGACCGGTAATGTTAAATGCCCGCTAAACTTTATTAAAAGTTGTCTGGCTTCTTAAAAGTGTCTCCACTCCTTCTCCCCCCCTCTCTGCACTCTCTAAAGGACTTACTGTAACTGTGCCAGCCGTCTTTTACCTTCCTGTTCATTGCAGGTGTGAATTTCAGACAGTGCTCCCCTCGCTTTCCCTGGCCCCCGCCTTTGCGGTGTGTGTGTGCGTGTGTGTGTGTGTGTGTGTGTGTGTGTGTGTGTGTGTGTGTGTGTGTGTGTGTGTGTGTGTGGACGGACGATCTGGCTCATGGTTTCCTCTCTGACAGTCGATCCAGCTCGAGGTTATTCAGGCAAGTGCCCTCGAGCTTGAAGGTCGAGGACAGTCGCTGAACAGTCGCATTAGTGCGACAGGCCCTTAAGAATTTGCGAGAAGCAGCTGATATGAGCGAGGCCGATGAGTGGCAGGAGAGAGGTACATGGGCCGCGGAACCGGGGGGCTCGGAGGGGCCCACTTTTTTGGCTAGACACATTTCAATGTCCCTGATTTTGGATGAGGCGCTGCTGTGCTCTGAGCAATGTGGTCGTGGGTGTTGGAGAACCAGGGCGGAGGGAGGGATGGAAGCAGAAGCAGCGGCGGGGCAGATACGGACTTGGGGCCGGGGCTGGCGAGTGTTTGCCGGGCTGGCGAGTCCTTAACTGCAGCTGCAGCCATGGAGCAGCCCCAGTGCAAGAGTCCCAGGTCGTCGGAAGCGTTAGAAGCATTGCGCCGCTGCCGTAAGAGTCTCTGCGCCCAATTTGCCCTGGTGACCGGCATGGACCAGGCTGCACCTTGGTGCATCCTGGAGGACAACCAATGGCTGCTGGAAGTAGGTACCAAGCACTGGGTAGAAGCAGTGAAAGATAGTGGCCTTCAAATGGGAGTGGTTGTAGAAAGCATCCTGCTTGCCTGCTAGATTTACACTTAATGTAACTGCAAGAAAAATGTTCCCGATGTTGGGGGAGTTCAGAACCAGGGGTCACAGTTTAAGAATAAGGGGTAGGCCATTTAGGACTCAGATGAGGACACCATGAGAGTTATGAATCTGTGGAATTATCTGCCACAGAAGGCAGTGGAGGCCAATTCACTGGATGTTTTCAAGAGAGAGGTACATGTAGCTCTTGGTGCTAATGAAATCAAGGGATATGGGGGAATAACAGGAAAGAGGTACTGATTTTAGATGAACAGCCATGATCATATTGAATGGCAGTACTGGCTTGAAGGGCCGAATGGCCTATTCCTGCACCTATTTTCTATGCTTGAGTATATAGCAATAAAACTTGATTTTGAAGCATGCTTGCATGGTAGAGGTATAATGTAGTCATAGAGTGATACAGTGTGAAAACAGGCCTTTCGGCCCAATTTGCCCACACCCGCCAACATGTCCCAGCTACACTACCTGCTTTAGGTCCATATCCCCCGAAACCTGTCCTATCCATCTATCAGTCTAACTGTTTCTTAAATGTTGGGATAGTCCCTGTCTCAACTACCTCCTCTGGCAGCTTGCTCTATACACCCACCATCCTTTGTGTGGAAAAGGTACCCCTTAAAATGTTATCTCTTAAAAATACTTCAAACAAAAAACATTGATCATACAGCGTCGCTCCTTCCAGTGGTAAGTTTTAAAACGCTCAGGTAAGTGTTCTACTTTATCTGAGGTTGTTGCTCCGGGTTCAGTTATTGCCTTTGTTTTCAGCATACTCGAACTAGCGGAGAACATGACCAAGGTGAAGAGGCGGGCCACATTGAAACCGGCTACTGAAGACCGCAGGCCTGCGGGTAGCGGCCGGCTGCCGATTTCGCCTTCAGTGTCGCAGGCAGAGGAGCCAGCGGCTACAGACTTGGTGCCAATTCCCAGCACCTTGGCTACCCCGCGGGGGTAAAAAGCCACAAAACAGTCTGTAAAGACCCTGGACGCAGATGAGTTGGGTCAAGAGGTGGAAATTTCCCCCCCCCCCCACATATGGGCAGTGTTGATGACAGGCTGACCCAAATGGAGCAACTTATGGACAGGTTGCTCCACAATAATATGCTCCGGAGGGGTGAGCTATCTGAGCCCGGGTATTACGGGGAACCCGAGGCAGCAGCACCTGTGTCAGGGCTGCATATTCCCCTCTCTGAGGAGGGAAGCGTACAAGGCCAGTATTTTATGGAGTACGGAGGCACAGCTGGGCAGCATGCTTTGAGGCATGAGCCCTACCCTGGGAGTACCCCCGATGGCATCTAAATTTGCTATCCCTTCCCTAACAGGGGAGCCATTGGGAGAAGAACTGGCCATGAGCATCAACTACCTGGCCTCCCACCAACACCAAGACCAGGCCATGGAAGAAGCTACTGCCAAGTACATTACCCCACTGAATTGTGCCTCACTAAATGTCCCGACAGTAAACAATTCCATCTGGGGACACATTGAAGGGGGTGTCAGAGCCCAGGAAGTAAAACTTCAAAAGGTTCTACAATTACTTGCTTCAGACATCACGGCCTTTGCCAGGTCAGTGGATGGGGTGCCCCTCTCTGATACCCTGCAGGACGCGATGGCATTAATGTATAATGCACAATTTGAAATCAATTGCCTCCGGTGGAATGCCATCCGTCCTGCTCTGAACCTAACTACTTAGAAGTGTTGGGAGCACTCTATGGATAAAAGGCTTATTGTATCTATTTGCATCATGTGTATGTTCAACTTCAGATTGACAACACTACAGCAGTAGCGTACATTAATCACATGGGTGGAAGTAAGTCTGCATCCTGTGATAAATTGTCTAATCTCATTTGGCACTGGTGTATTGCGAGAAACATCTGGGCTTCAGCTATCTACTTGCCAGGTAGATATAGCATGGTGGCAGACACCAGGTCACGACAATTCAATGACAACAAGGAATGGATGTTGAATCACAAAGTGTTTAATGACATTGTCATTCATTATGGTGTACCGGACATTGATCTGTTTGCATCCAGGCTTAATCATCAGTTACCAAATTACGTGTCATGGGAACCAGACCCAGGGGCAGTAGCAGTAGATGCATTCTCGCTACACTGGGGTGGAAAATGTTTGTATATATTTCCCACATTCTGCCTCATCAGTCAATGCTTGATCAAGATCAAACAAGACTCTGCTTCTGTCATATTGGTAGTACCAGACTGGCCGACACAGCATTGGTTCCCACTTGTCCTAGCTATTATTACACAGCCTTTTATGGCTGTCCCCAAGAGCAGAAATCTGCTGGTACACCCTGTGACAGGGGAAAGCCGCCCTCTTCATGACTGTATAAATTTATTGGTTTGCAGATTCTGAGGAGACCGTTCCTGGGCCTCGGGCTTTCAGAGCGTACGATAGATGTGATCACTGCGGCCTGGAGGAAGAGCATCCAAAAACAGTACCTCACTCACATAAAGAAATGGGAGATGTACTGTTCCCTCTAAAAAAATTCATATCACACGGCTTCATTCACAGATGTGTTGGAGTTTCTTTCATCACTCTTCTATGAACAGAAGTTCAGTTACAGTGCCATAAATAGTGCTAGGAGTGCTTTGTCATCCTATTTATGGCTGGGGTCAGAGAATCACACTGTAGGATCTCATCCATTAATAACAAAATTAATGAAGGGCATTTTTAACTCTACTCCCCCTAGGCCTAGCTATTCACAAATATGGGATGTGAGTGTGGTTTTTACCCTGCTCCGTCAGTGGGCACCAGCTTCATCCCTGTCTCTGCATTACCTCACACTCAAGGTAGTCATGCTCATGGCACTGGCCTCAGCTCAATGGGCCCAGACATTACATAAACTTAGACTGGGAAGCATGATTACATCTTGTGAAAACGTCACCTTTTTTGTTCATGATCTCATTAAGCAGAGCAGGCCAGGGATGTTGGGGCTAAAATTGAATTTTACGACTTACCCTTTAGACCCACGGTTATGTGCGGTTTCTCACATATCACAATATGTTAAGGTCACTAAGGGCCTCAGAGGCTCGGAATTATCATTATTCGTCAGCTACACCAAATCTCACAGGAATATTACAGTTCAGACCATCTCAAGATGGATTAAACAGGTCTGGCACGTGTAGGAGTGAACACTGACACTTTTAAATCTCATTCCACCAGGGCTGCATCGACATCAGCAGCAAGGGATATGGATGTCCTTCTCAACCTCATTCTAGCGGCTGTGGGATGGTCTAATGAGCGGACGTACCAGAGGTTTTATAACAAACCTATCGCCAGACCAGGGACTTTTGCCAATTCTGTTTTAAGTTCTGTTTCACAGTTTCCCCCTGGGTGAGAGGGGTCACTGTTAATTTTCATTTCGCTATTAAAGCATTGGTATTTTTTAATCAAGTCATGTTTGAATGCATTAATTCTTTTTCACTCATCCTGGTCAACTAATGCAGTGTGTGACGCATGGACGCGTTCCATGGCATGAAATCACAGAGCTTCAAAATCTTCACGTAGTCACTCACGTGATACTGAAGTAAAATAGTAAGATTAAATGAGAACTTACCAGTTTGAAGTTTGATCTTTATTTTATGAGGAGTTACGATGAGCGATTACATGCCCTCCACTCCCGACCCTTGTAACATAAAGATCTTTTAATATTTTATTTAATCTTAAAGATCTTTTAATTTCTCATTTAATCTTACTATTATTTCCAATTAAATATTGGGAAGGTATCACTATTGTCATTTGCCACTCAACTATTATGTTTGTTTACCACACTGACTATTTCTACCCTCCCACACCCAAATTCCTTTGACAGGTTGAATAGAAATGTCCCAATCTCATTGTTTTATTAATTGAACTCGTATATAAACATCCTCAAGGAGTGTAATCAGATGGAAACTGATTCAGATGTGATGTTTAAGAGCTTGTTCAAAGAAGGGGCATATTTTAAAAGAGTGACAAAGATACTTGCAGGGGAATGTGTGAGGAGGTTATTATTTGTCTTTAGTTTTTGCTTGAACCAGGACATCTGAATATTCAAAGTTGAATATAGTAATTATGCTGATACTGACTCCAACCACCACATAACGAATATCATCCATTCCGGAGGTTTTATTTTTCTGATGCTACTTAAACTTCACTTGGATTTTAATCACTTCAATATAAAAGTAATTGGGAATGGGGAGCATTGGAACAAAAATGTGCCCTCGGTACAAATTAACTGTAATATAATAATGTATGCATGTTGGTAGGTGCAATCAAAGCAAAGACCTTTTTTATCATTGTTGTGTTATGAATACCACAGAAAATATTATGTACTCTCACGATCACATAAATATAACATTATTGCTTAAATATATATTGTTATTGGACTTCGCATTTTGGAAAAGTCCCAGCTGAGATGGCAAAAGACAGCAAAATACTGAAAATATTGGGGGTGAAAATGACTTCAGGACAGTTTGTTAGGAAAATGAAGGAAATTATAACAGAATACTTATACAGCTGAGTGAGTATAATTTTATGGATGAGAAATGTTGTTCAACCAATTGATGACTTCTTTGACAAACTAACTAGCATGTTAGATAACAAGGAAGCCAATAGATGTAGCAAAATTTGATCCGTGAAGTGGTGGCTCGAAGGGCTTGTGGTGCTGGCTCGAAGGGCCGAATGGCCTCCTCTTTCACCTATATAAGATTACTACATTAGATAAGCACCTGTGGACTTGAACATAATAGGTTAAGATCAGGGGGTCAGAAATGAGGTTTTATGTGTGGGCCAGATATATTGTCAATACAGAGGGGCTAGGAGCAAGGCCAAGTGTGCATCCAGAGTCAAGGTTTGGAATAGTACTAGGTGTGCAGTCAAAGCTGGGATAATGGGAGTATTCAGCACTGGGAACCTATGATCAGGGTAGAATAGGGGGGGCAGGTGTAAGGTTGGACTCAGGGTCAGGTGTGAGAGAAGGTATGCAACTGGAGTCAGAGTCAGGAGTAGTACCAGGTGTGCAGTGAGACCCAAGTTGGTCAACATGGGCCAAGTGTTTGATTATAATCTGATTTCCATACATGAATACATTAAGATCATTCATGTGCTGCACCTGTTGATCAGCGCCTGGCTCTACTGTGGAATGTAATTAGGAATGTAATGTAGCCTAACCTTATTCATAGCTAATCCAATTTAAAGCATAAATATTGCATTCAAGTGTAAGACTCACTACAGTATGTACCAGATTGCAACATTTCAAGCTGAAAAATACAAAAGCCCCCCTCCAACACCGTCACTCCCCCCCCCCCCCCCACCCCCCTCGGTCGCTACGCTCCCTCGGGCTTGGTCTCTCACAATTTCTCACTCCCAACTCTCACCCAATGTTGGCAGCCCTGGTTTTAGTCAAGGAGAAAGGAAGGAGCAATGAATAAGGCAGACTGGGCTTATCTTGTTAGATTTCTGTGCATGCTACAATTTCAGTGCCTCATTTTCTAGAAACTTGAATATCTCTACAGGAGCTATGATTTTCCCAAGACGGCAGTCAACAGCCTTTATCTATTCGCATAAGTGTAATTCGCTTGCTGAACAAGCATGTATTTAGCATGAAATAATCAAAGTTAATTGGGGAGGCTATTCCAATAATTTGCAAATGTTGCAAATCTCTCATCGGTTAAATATTGTTGTTCACTCACTTCCAAATCTTGGCACTAGCTTTATAAATGAGGCGATTTCAGCTGCAAAGCCTAGCACCGCTGTGTGTGTATTGGCAGAACAGAACTGAATCAAGCCCAGTATGTCAGCTGAAGTGTGTTAACACATTTGTAATGTTAGTGCTGCTTGGTACCATATTGGTTCGACCTTCAGTGCATATTCAACAAACAGCTGCTGGATATATGCAGAGTAGACAGATCCTAATGCCAGTCAGTGTGGGATGCTGGTTTGATACCAGTGCTGCCATGCAGAAAGCAAAATAAGAAAATGTTGATGAAAATCTAAAATAAAAAAGAGAAAATACCAGAGATGCCCATCATATTATGTAGCTTGGGTGGTTATGGTCCATGATTTCTAATTAAACCCTATACATATTTCATGTACTACAGAAGGATCTGACAAATGAACTCACTCTTCATGGACGTTGCCTGACGTGCTAAGTATATCAAACATTTTCTGTTTTTATTTCTGCCAAAATGCAGCTCCATCTCCAGCCAGCACCCTCTGAACAAGCATTTGGCAAGAGTAATAATCCCACATTGGATCTATTTAAAGCTATTGCCAGCTAACTTGCTAATATAAGATAGACACAAAATGCTGGAGTAACGAAACAGGCAAGTATCTCTGGATAGAAGGAATGGGTGATGTTTCAGGTCAAGACCCTTCTTCAGATGTCTCAACCCAAAACGTCACCCATTCCTTCTATCTAGAGATGCTGCCTGCTTTGCGGAGTTACTCCAGCATTTTGTGTTTATCTTCGGTGTAAACCAGCATCTGCAGTTCCTTCCTATACATTTAACTTGCCAATCTAATTTCATGTGTTTCTTTATGGCCAAATCTTGAGCTATATGGAACATCTCACTATTTGCTTGCAGTATTCCATGAAGGAAGTTATGGATGCTTTCTATTGAAAAAAAAAACAGCTACATTTTATCTTCTCCTGTCAGACAGCAGCTGGTGCGGAAACCTAATGCCAATCAGTGCGGGATGCTGGTATGATGTCGATGCTACCAAACATAACGCAAAACAAAATGATAGCGTTGTGGCCAAGTTTGTGGATGATACAAAGATAGGTGGAGTGGCAGATAGCGTTGCGGAAGCAGGGAATCTGCAGAAAGACTTGTACAGCTTGGTAGAATGGGCAAAAAGCTGGGAAATGGAATACAACGTAGCAAAGTATACCATCATGCAGAAGGAATAAGTGTATAGACCATTTTCTAAATGGGCAGTAGGTTCAGAAATTGGGATTGCAAACGGATTGGTGGTGGTGCAGTATTCCCAAAATATTATTATTATTTTTTTTAAAATATTTTTATTAGAAACATTGCATATTATCTAAGGTACAACAGTACTTCAAATACAAATTAGGCTTATCACAAACGTTGTACAGATGTTACGGGATAATTTATTTATGCTACTGTTTTTGATTCTTATTTTGGGAAGGTAAGGGAGTGTAAAAAAAGTAAAAGTATAAGTCAATAATTAAGACGTTGTGATTAAATAATAATGATTATATTAAAAAAAATAAAAAATAAAAAATAATAAAGATAAACAAAATAAAAAAATAAAAACAATTATTATATAATAATAAGAAAAAAAGGAAAACATCTTAGCAATGAATGGAATAGTTTCATACAACAATATCTATTGAGACGTGTATACAGATCCCAATACATCTTTTCATCTAATCCTACACCAGGGTTGATTCAGCTACCTCTTTAAATAATCAATGAATGGAGACCATATTTGTTCAAAAAGTTCATATTTGTCCATTAGGACAAATTTAATTCTCTCCAAATGCAACATCTCCGACATTTCCACAGTCCACATTTTGATTGTGGGGGATAATGTTCCCTTCCAGAATTATTAATTTTTTTTCAATTATCAAACACTAATCAAGAAAATTTCTTTGACTTACTGTTAATATTAAGCTTGAGTCAGGGACTCCTAATATTATTAACTTTAGATCAGGGTCCAATTTAGTTTTAAGAACCTCAGAAATGATACTAAAAATATCAGCCCAATAACTATTAGGTTTTGTACATGTTACAAAACTATAGAAACATAGAAACATAGAAATTAGGTGCAGGAGAAGGTCATTCGGCCCTTCGAGCCTGCACCGCCATTCAATATGATCATGGCTGATCATCCAACTCAGTATCCTGTACCTGCCTTCTCTCCATACCCCCTGACCCCTTCAGCCACAAGGGCCACATCCAACTCCCTCTTAAATATGGCCAATGAACTGGCCTCAACTTTCATTGGCAGAGAATTCCACAGATTCACCACTCTCTGTGTGAAAAACGATTTTCTCATCTCGGTCCTAAAAGACTTCCCCCTTATCCTTAAACTGTGACCCCTTGTCCTGGACTTCCCCAACATCGGGAACAATCTTCCTGCATCTAACCTGTCCAACCCCTTAAGAATTTTGTAAGTCTCTATGAGATCACCCCTCAATCTTCTAAATTCCAGCGAGTACAAGCCGAGTCTTTCTTCATATGGATGTCGTGCCATCCCAGGAATCAGTCTGGTGAACCTTCTCTGTACTCCCTCTATGGCAAGAATGTCTTTCCTCAGATTAGGAGACCAAAACTGTACGCAATACTCCAGGTGTGGCCTCACCAAGACCCTGTACAACTGCAGTAGAACCTCCCTGCTCTTGTACTCAAATCCTTTTGCTATGAATGCCAACATACCATTCGCTTTCTTCACAGCCTGCTGCACCTGCATGCCTACTTTCAATGACTAGTGTACCATGGCACCCAGGTCTCGCTGCATCTTCCCTTTTCCTAATCGGTCACCATACAAATAATAGTCTACCTTCCTGTTTTTGCCACCAAAGTGGATAACCTCACATTTATCCACATTATACTGCATCTGCCTTGCATTTGCCCACTCACCCAGTCTATCCAAGTCATCTTGCAGCCTCCTAGCATCCTCCTCACAGCTAACACTGCCCCCCAGCTTTGTGTCATCCGCAAACTTTGAGATGTTGCATTTAATTCCCTCGTCCAAATCATTAATGTATATTGTAAATAGCTGGGGTCCCAGCACTGAGCCTTGCGGCACCCCACTAGTCACTGTCTGCCATCCTGAAAAGGACCCGTTCATTCCTATTCTTTGCTTCCTGTCTGCCAGCCAGTTCTCTATCCACATCAGTACTGAACCACCGATACCGTGTGCTTTAAGTTTGTATACCAATCTCTTGTGTGGGACCTTGTCAAAAGCCTTCTGAAAGTCCAGATATAACACATCCACTGCTTCTCCCTTATCCACTCTACTAGTTACATCCTCAAAAAATTCAATAAGATTCGTCAGACTTGATTTACCCTTCGTAAATCCATGCTGACTTTGTCAAATGATTTCACCACTTTCCAAATGCGCTGCTATCCCATCTTTAATAATTGACTCTCGCAGTTTTCCCACTACCGATGTTAGACGAACTGGTCTGTAATGCCCCGTTTCCTCTCCCTCCCTTTTTAAAAAGTGGGGTTACATTAACTACCCGCCAATCCTCAGGAACTACTCCAGAATCTAAAGAGTTTTGAAAAATTATCACTAAGGCATCTGCTATTTCTGGGGCTACTTCCTTAAGTACCCTGGGATGCAGCCTATCTGGCCCTGGGGATTTATCGGCCTTTAATCCATTCAATTTACATAACACCACTTTCCGTCTAACCTGGATTTCACAAATTTCCTCCATCTCATTTGACCCGCGATCCCCTGCTATTTCCGGCAAATTATTTATGTCTTCCTTAGTGAAGACAGAACCAAAGTAGTTATTCAATTGGTCTGCCATGTCCTTGTTCCCCATGATCAATTCACCCATTTCTGACTGCAAGGGACCTACATTTGTTTTAACTAATCTTTTGCGCTTCACGTATTGATAAAAACTTTTGCAGTCAGTTTTTATGTTTCCTGACAGTTTTCTTTCATACTCCATTTTCCCTTTCTTAATTAAGCCTTTTGGCCTCCTCTGTTGGTCTCTGAATTTCTCCCAGTCCTCTGGTGGGCTGCTTTTTCTGGCTAATTTGTATGCTTCCATCTTTTTCTTTGATACTATCCCTGATTTCCCTCGTTATCCACGGATGCGCCACCTTCCCTAATTTATTCTTTTGCCATACTGGGATGAACAATTGTTGTAGTTCATCCATGCAGTCTTTAAATGCCTTCCATTGCATATCCACCGTCAACCCTTCAAGAATCGATTGCCAGTCCATCTTGGCCAATTCACGTCTCATACCCTCAAAGTTACCTTTCTTTAAGTTCAGGACCCGTGTTTCTGAATTAACAATGTCACTCTCCATCCTAATGAAGAACTCAACCATATTATGGTCACTCTTGCCCAAGGGGCCGCATACAACAAGGCTGCTAACTAACCCTTCCTCATTACTCAATATCCAGTCTAGAATAGCCTGCTCTCTCATTGGTTCCTCCACATGTTGGTTTAGAAAACTATCCCGCATACATTCCAAGAAATCCTCTTCCTCAGCACCCCTGCCAATTTGATTCACCCAATCTATATGTAGATTGAAGTCACCCATTATAACGGTTTTACCTTCGTTGCACGCATTTCTAATTTCCTGTTTGATGCTATCCCCAACTCCACTACTACTGTTAGGTGGCTTGTACACACCACCCACTAGCATTTTCTGCCCCTTAGTGTTTCGCAGCTCCACCCATATCGATTCCACATCCTCCAAGCTAATGTCATTCCTTTCTATTGCGTTAATCTCCGCTCTAACCAGCAACGCTACCCCACCTCCTTTTCCTCTGTCTATCCTTCCTGAATATTGAATATCCCTGGATGTTCAGCTCCCAGCCTTGGTCACCCTGGAGCCATGTCTCTGTGATCCCAACTATATCATAATTATTAATAGCTATCTGCACATTCAACTCATCCACCTTATTACGAATGCTCCTCGCATTGAGACACAAAGCCTTCAGGCTTGTTTTTACAATTATGTTGAAAAGTGGCCCTTTTAGATTTTTGCCCTGGATTTGTTTTCCTGCCACTTTTCACCTTGCTACCTATTGCTCCTATCCTCATTTTACACCCCTCTGTCTCTCTGCTCACACATTTAAGAAACCCTCCACTTCTTATTCTCCGTTTCTTATTTTTTTCTTCTTTCCTCCCTACGTGTTGCGTCTGACTGCTTCTCTTCTCTGCCTCCTGCCTCACAAACGGAATACTTGCCTTCTCTATTTGAGTCCCTCCCCCCAACCGATCTAGTTTAAAGTCTCCCCAGTAGCCTTTGCAAATCTCCCCGCCAGGATATTGGTTCCACTCGGGTTCAAGTGCAACCCGTCCTTTTTGTACATGTCACACCTTCCCCAAAAGAGGTCCCAATGATCCAGAAACTTGAATATCTGCGCTCTGCACCAGTCCTTTAGCCATGCATTGATCCTCCACCTTGCTCCATTCCTACTCTCACTGTCGCGTGGTACAGGCAGTAATCCTGAGATTGTTACCTTTGCGGTCCTTATCCTTAACACTCTTCCTAACTCCCTAAATTCTCCTTTCAGGACCTCCTCTCTTTTTCTACCTAAGAAATTTATGCGTTGTTAGCTTCTAAATTCTGACATTTATCGCGAATAGAAGAAATGTTAGGAAAAATTCTATTTAATTTTGTTTTTGAGTAGTGTAATCTATGTATTACTTTAAATTGTACCAAAGTATGTCTGGCATTTAATGAGCATCGATGTATACGTTGTAAACTTTCTTCCCAAGTGTCTTTCACTATAGAGAGACCTATTTCATTTTCCAATATCTGTCGGTCTGATTCTGTTGTTGGGACTTCCATATCCAAAAGAATATTATATATGCACGCTATTAATCTTTCTGTATTTGGATGCTTGTTAAGCCACTCATCCAGTAATCCTGGTTCTCTATTCTTATAGTCTTGCATGTTTGACTTGATATAGTCTCTAATTTGTAAATACCTAAACAAGTTATTTGGGTGTAATCCATAGATATCTTTTAATTCTTGAAATGATAGAAATTTTCCTTTCCTGTAAAGGTGTTCTATCCTTATAATTCCTAAATTTTTCCAGTGTCTAAACCCCTTATCCAATATAGAAGGTTTAAATAAAGGATTATTCATAATTGGTAAACAGAGTGATATATTATCCAGATGTAGTCTTAACTATTTGTTTCCAAATACGTATATTGCTGTAAATTATAGGGTTTTCCCCATAAGTTTTTTTTTGTACTTCACTTGGAGCAAAAAGAATCGAACTTATATCAAATGGTAAACAGTCTTCCATTTCCATCTTTAGCCAAGCTGGTTCCTGGTCCATTTTTACCAGCCAAAAATTAATATTCTTAATCTGAACCAAAAATAATATAAAAAATTAGGTAGCGCTAATCCTCCATTTATCATGGATTTACATAAATGTTTTTTACTTATTCTGTGATTTTTATCATCCCAAATAAAGCTGTTAATAATGGAATCGATTTTTAAAAAAAAACAATTTTTGGGAGATATAAAGGGATAGCTTGAAATAAATATAATAATTGTGGTAAGAAGACCATTTTTAGAGCATTTATTCTGCCAATCATTGAAATTGGTAGTGTTTTCCAGTATAAAATATTATTTTTAAGTTTATCCAATAACTGAGGATAATTTAATTTGAATAATAGATTATAAGATTTAGATACATTAATTCCTAGGTATTTAAATTTATCCGTAACTATTTTAAACGGAAATTGTAATATGTTTACTTTTATTGCAGTTATAGGCATAATTTCACTTTTATTCCAATTAATTCTATATCCTGAAAATGTACCAAACTTATTTATAATGTTAAGTAAGTTAGGAATACTGATCTCCGGTTTTGTGATATATATTAAAACATCGTCTGCATATAAAGATATTTTATTCGTTGTGGTATTAGTATTGTATCCATATATTTCTGGATTCTGATCTAATCCTTTTGGCTAATGGCTCAATTGCGAGAGCAAATAATAAAGGTGATAACGGGCATCCTTGTCTACAACCCCTTGAAAGATTAAATTTAGCTGATAACATTTGACTTGTTAGTATTCTTGCTATAGGGTTGGAGTACAAAATTTTAAACCATTTACAAAATCTATCGCCCAGTTGAAATTTCTGCATTATCTTAAATAATTCAACCTGGTCGAATGCTTTTTCCGCATCTAGTGAAATGACAGCCAATTCAATATCATGAACTCTTTTTGAATATATGATATTGAATAGTCTTCTCAAATTATAAGTGGAGTAACGTTTGGGAATAAAGCCTGTTTGATCATGATGTATTAGTTTATTAATCACTAAACTTAACCTTTGGGATAAAATTTTAGTTAATATTTTTTGATCAGTTTTTAGAAGAGCAATTGCTCTATATGATCCAGGATCTTCCAGATCCTTATCTACTTTAGGGATGAGTATGATTGTAGACTCATTTAGAGTTTCTGGTAACTTTCCTTGTTCATAAGCATATTTATATATCGCTTGTAAACGTGGGGAAATCAAGTCGTGAAACTTCTTATAAAATTCAGCACTTAGGCCATCAGGGTCAGCGGCTTTTCCATTTTTCAACGATCTGATTGATTCCCCAATGTCTTTTACTGATATTTCAGCATCTAACAAGTCTTTGCCTTCCTGATCTAAGCCTTTGATATGACATACATGTAGGAATGTTTCCATTCCATCCGATTGCCCCGTCAGTTTGGTTGAATAAAGTTTTTGATAGTAATGCAAAAATCTGTCATTAATCTCTTTTGGCAAAGTTAATATTTCACCTTGTTTTGATCTGATTTAATATAAAAATGTTTCCTCATCTGATTTTCTAAGCTGGCGTGACAATAATTTTTGTGGTTTGTCACCAAATTCAAAATGTACTTGTTTAGTCTGTTGAAAATGTTTTATAACATGATTTGAGTATATTTTATTTAGCTTCTATTTTAATATTGCAATTTTATTATGTATCACCTTAGATGGAGATATCGCATTTTCAATATCTAATTGCTTTATTTTATTTTCTAAAGTTTGTTGCATCTTTTGGTTTTCCTTATTAAGGTATGCTTGCGCAGATATTATAGCACCACGCATAAAGGCTTTAAATGTGTCCCAAAGAAGTGACGCTGAAATTCCGGGTTTGTCATTAGTCTCAAAAAACAATTTAATCTGTTTTACCAGATAATCATAACAGGCCTTTTCATTTAAAATTTGAGGGTTGTGTCTCCATTGAAATTGTTTATTAGTTATACCATTTAATATTATCTTAAATGTTAATGGTGCGTGATCCGAAATAATAATATTATGGTATTTTGAGTCATACGTAAATGGAATTAATTTTGAGTCTATTAAAAAATAATCTATCCTTGAATAGATTGCAGGTGAGTAAAACGAGTATTCCCGACCAGAAGGGTTATCAATTCTCCAAACATCCTTAACATTTGCAGTATTAATAAAGGAATTTATAAATTCGCTTGATTTAGATGTAACTTTTCTTTTAGTAGATGATCTATCTAGATAATTATCTAAAATACAGTTTAAATCACCCCCAATTATTAGATTATGTTGTGTAGATACCAGAATAGTATTAAATATTTTCTTAAAAATCAACGGATTATCGAAATTAGGTCCATATTCTTTCGTAAGAACAACTTTCTTTGAATATAATTCACCCGTAATTATTATATATCTACCCTCAATATCTTCTATTATTGAGGTATGTTTAAATGGTATACCTTTACGTATAAGAATTGCAACCCCTCTAGACTTTTGTGTAAGTGAAGAATGATACACTTTAGAAATCCATTTTGCTGTTAGTCTATATTGCGCATCCTTTTTGAGGTGTGTCTCTTGAAGAAAGATTATGTCTGTTTTAAGTTTATTTAAGTGAGCTAAAACCTTACCTCTTTTAATTGGTTAATTAATTCCCTTTACATTCCAACTGCAGAAGGTGATTCCATCACCCGCAGTTTTCATATTAATGTATTGCATTTTGTTGTTAAGGTGGATTATAATGGAGCAGATATCTCAGCACGTCTATCCCAACCTCATACCCGTGCTTCAGATCGATGAGTTTTAATGCATATAACTTTATCTTACGTACATATCTCTTCAAACAAAATTCATAATACCATTCATAACTATGTAATATAATACTTTATAATGTAATATAATACTTTATATAAAACAAAAAATAAAAATAGGAATAATAAATGTTAATAGGGTTAGTAATGTGTGGCAGGGAAAGGGTAACTACAGCTATTTTAAGTGTAGTTAGTGTTAGCCACACTAGTGTGGCTATTAATCTAATGACTTCCGTTGTTAAAAAAAGATATTAATAGTTCCAGCTCCGAATTTTCCTTAATGGAACATTTTTAATTGCCTTATGGGCTATTTGTATAGGGTGGGGTGCTAAATTTTAATGATTATAAATTATGAACACTAATTTGAATTTTTAATAATATCATAACTGTTTTGGGTGGGATAGCATACAATTTTAAGTGATAGTTAATACTAAACTATTCCTATTATATGTTAGTTTTGTAGTGTATTTAAGAGTCCATTATTCTTCCTCCTTCTCTATGGATATTCGGTACCATCAGGTAAATGTTAGATACAGTTCAAATTCACAGTTCTTCATACGCGTATGCTTCTCCCTCTTCCTCCTTCTTCTCGATGTTCCGAGCAAATTCAAGTGCCTTTGTATGCTTGATGATCAAAATATTAATTTGCAGGTTGAGTCAGTAGTAAGGAATGCAAATGCAATATTAACATTCATTTGGAGAGGACGAAAATACAAAATGCAAGGATGTAATGCTGAAGTCTTATAAGGTGCTGGCTAGACCATATTTGGAGTATTGTGAGCAGTTTTGGGCCCCATATCTGATGAAGGATGTGCCACGGTTGGAGATGGTCCAGAGGCAGTTTACAAGAATGATCTCTGGAATGATAATCTGTAATTTGAGAGGGAGAAGGTAAAGTCAGAAGTGTCAGTATTGCAGTTGAACAAAGGGAACTATGTTGGCATGAGGGAGGAGCTGGCCAAAGTTGGCTGGAAAGGGAGCCTAGCATGGATGACAGTGGAACATCAATGGCAGGTATTTCTGGGAATAATCCAGAAGATGCATAATCATTTCATTCCAAAGAGGAAGAAAGATTCCAAGGGTAGTAAGAGGCGACCTTGGCTGACAAGTGAAGTCAAGGACAGTATAAAAATAAAAGAGAAGACATAACAAAGATGAGCAGGAGGCCAGAGGATTGGGCAACTTTTAAAGATCACCAGAAAATAAGTACAAATACTATACGGGAAGAAAAGATGAAGTACGAAGGTAAGTAGCCAAGAATATAAAGAAGGATAGTAAAAGCTTCTTTAGCTATGTGAAAAGAAAATAAATAGTTAAGCCAAATGTGGGTCCCTTGAAGACAGAAACACATGAATTTATTATAGGGAACAAGGACATGGCAGATGAGTTGAACAGGTACTTTGCTTCTGTCTTCACAAAGGAATCTCCCAGATGTTCTAGCGGATAGAGGACTTAGGGTGACAGAGGAACTGAAGGAAATTCACATTAGTAAGGAAATGGTGTTGGGTAGACTGATGGGACTGAAGGCTGATAAATCCCCAGGGCCTGATGGTCTGCATCCCAGGGTACTCAAGGAGGTGGCTCTTGAAATTGTGGATGCATTGGTAATCATTTTCCAATGTTCTATAGATTCTGGATCAGTTCCTGTGGATTAGAGGGTAGCTAATGTTATCCCACTTTTCAAGAAAGGAAGGGGAGAAAAAGCAGGGAATTACAGACTAGTTATTAGCCTGACAATGGTGGTGGGGTAAATGGGGTAAGAGTCGATTATCAAAGATGTAATAGCGGCTCATTTGGATAGCAGTAAGTGGATGTGTCCAAGTCAGCATGGATTTATGAAGGGGAAATCATGCTTATCAAATCTGGAATTTTTTGAGCATGTAACAAGTAAAATGGACAAGGGAGAGCCAGTGGATGTAGTGTACCTGGAAACATAGAAACATAGAAAATAGGTGCAGGAGGAGGCCATTTGACCCTTCAAGCCAGCACTGCCATTCATTGTGATCATGGCTGACCGTCCCCTATCAATAACCCATGCCTGCCTTCTCCCCATATCCCTTGACTCCACTAGCCCCTAGAGTTCTATCTAACTCTCTCTTAAATCCATCCAGTGATTTGGCCTCCACTGCCCTCTGTGGCAGGGAATTCCATAAATTCACAACTCTCTGGGTGAAAAAGTTTTTTCTCACCTCAGTCTTAAATGATCTCCCCTTTATTCTGGCTGTGGCCCCTGGTTCTGGACTCTCCCCACATTGGAAACATTTTTCCTGCATCTAGCTTGCCAGTCCTTTTATAATTTTATATGCTTCTATAAGATACCCCCTCATCCTTCTAAACTTCAGTGAATACAAGCCTAGTCTTTTCAATCTTTCTTCATATGACAGTCCCGCCATCCCAGGGATCAATCATGTGATCCATAATCTGCACTGCCTCAATCACAAGGATGTCCTTCCTCAAATTAGGAGACCAAAACTGTACACAATACTCCAGATGTGGTCTCACCAGAGCCCTATACAACTTCAGAAGAACCTCTTTACTCCTATACTGAAATCCTCTTGTTATGAAGGCCAACATTCCATTAGCTATCTTCACTGCCTGCTGTACCTGTAAGCCAATTTTCAGTGACCGGTGTACAAGGACGCCCAGGTCTCGCTGCACCTCCCCCTTACCTAACCTAACCCCATTGAGATAATAATCTTCCCCCTTGTTTTTTCCGCCAAAGTGGATAACCTCACATTTATCTATATTATACTGCATCTTCCACACATCTGCCCACTCACTCAACCTGTCCAGGTCACCCTGCAACCAACTAACATCCTCTTCACAGTTCACACTGCCACCAGCTTTGTGTCATCCGCAAACTTGCTAGTGTTGCTCCTAATTCCCTCTTCCATATCATGAATATATATGGTAAACATTTGCGACCCCAACACCGAGCCTTGCAGCACTCCACTCGCCACTGCCTGCTATTCTGAAAAGGACATGTTCACTCCTACTCTTTGCTTCTGGTCTGCCAACCAATTTTCTATCCATGTCAACACCCTACCCCCAATACCATGTGTCTAATTTTAGTCACCAGTCTCCCGTGCGGGACCTTATATAAAGCCTTTGATAAGGTCCCACACAGGAGATTAGTGGGCAAAATTGGAGCACATGGTAATGGGGGTAGGGTATTGACATGGATAGAGAATTGGTTGGCAGACAGGAAACAAAGAGTAGGGATTAACGGGTCACTTTCAGAAAGGAAGACAGTGACTAGTGGGGTGCCTCAAGGCTCTGTGCTAGGACCGCAGTTATTTACAACAGTCATTAATGATTTAGATGAAGGAATTTAAAGTAACATTAGCAAATTGGCAGATGATATAAAGCTGGGTGGCAGTGTGAACTGTGAACAGGATGCTATGAGGATGTAGAATGACTTGGACCAAATGGGTGAGTGGGCAGATGCATGGCAGATGCAGTCTAATGTGGGTAAATGTGAGGTTATCCACTTTGGAGGCAAGAACGGGAAGGCAGAATGGTGAATATCTGAATGGTGTCAGGTTAGGAAAAGGGGAAGTACAACGAGACCTGGGTGTCCTTGTACATTAGTCACTGAAAGTAAGCATACAGGTACAGCAGGTAGTGAAGAAAGCTAATGGCATGTTGGCCTTCATAATGAGAGGAGTTGAGTATAGGAGCAAAGAGGTCCTTCTGCAGTCATACAGGGCCCTGGTGAGATCACACCCAGAGTATTGTGTCCAGTTTTGGTCTCCTAATTTGAGGAAGGACATTCTTGCTATTGAAGGGGTGCAGCGTAGGTTCACAAGGTTAATTCCCAGGATGGTGGGACTGTCATATGATGAAAGAATGGAGCGACTGGGCTTGTATTCACTGAAATGTAGAAGGATAAGAGGGAATATTAACTTGGCATGGACCAACAACCCGTCAGATAAGTTTGCCAGGGCTGTTGTGAAGAGATTAATCTAGCTTGGCAGGGGAATGGGAGGATCAGAAAGGATTCAGAAGGGAGAGAGCAGAACTGAAAATGAATGGCAGAAGATTAATGGAAAGGTTCGAAATGCAGGGAAAAGAAAGGCTGGAAAATAAGAAAATTATCTGGGGTTCATTCTCATAAGCCTCCTCTGGACCCTTTAAAACGCCAGCACATCCTTCCTTCGACATGAGGCCCAAAACTGCTTACAATATTGCAAATGTGGGCTGATCAGCACCATATAAAGCCAAAGCATTACATTATTTTATTGATATGTTAGTCCTCTCGAGATGAATGTTATCATTGCATCCTTACGAACAACTCAACCTGCATTTTAACCTTTTGGGAATATTGTACGGGTACTTATTTTCCAAGTGGTCCTGTGCAGAATGGAGAGCAAGGGAGATTGCATTAATTGTGGTGGTAGGCAAATAGTAGTGGGCCCAGGTCATTGCTAAGATAAGAGTTAACATGCATCATAGCTAACCCCTCAATGCACTTTATCAGCACGTTGTTAGTGCCACTACTCAGTAGATATTGATGCATTTCACCTTACTCTTCATGTATACGGGTATTATTGATTCATTTTCAAAGCAGATAGGAACCTCAGACCTTAGTAATGTGAGGTTGAATGGTCAGCAAAAACTCCAGCCAATTGGTCTGTGCAGTTTTAAAGATTGAGGCTGGGTACACCATTAGGTCCCAATGCTTTCCAAGGGTTCATCCTTGTGAAGGTTCTTTTGGTGTTTGCCTCGGTGACCGAGGGTTTAAATTTTAGAGATACAGCGCAGAAACAGGCCCTTCGGCTCACCGAGTCTGCGTTGACCAACAATCCCCATAGACTTGCACTATCCTATACACTAGGGAGAATTTACAATTTTACTAAAGTAAAATAACCTACAAACATGTATGTCTTTGGAGTGTGGGAGGAAATGGGAGCACCCAGAGAAAACCAATGCAGTCACAGGGAGAACATTTAAACTCCATACAGACAGCACCCATATTCAGGATCAAACCCTGGTCTTTGGTGCTGTAAGGTCTGTTGCCAATATCAGGGATAGCATTTCACTACAGGATGTTCCAGGTGTGGAGTGCAGAAGTTGTGCAAGACCACTATGTCTGAGCACCACAAACAGTTTACCACAACTTAGATGCTTCTGCCCCTTCTGCATGTGGAGGCGAAGAATGTGATAACATGTAATATTTGCATCTGCCTTCAGAAATGATGGGAATTATTCTGTTGGTATAGTTAAGGGAAATAAATTGGAAATGCAGTATTTGATGGGAAACAAATAGTGAAAGAGGAAGTATAAAATTATGAAATTTATCATTTATGAAAATCGATGATGTATATCCTAGGTTGATTAGAAGAGCAAGAGAGGAAATTATGGGGAGTTTGCTGTAATTTTCGATCCCTCCTGGTAAGCATTGGAGGACAAATAACTTTATATTCTCATTTAAAAGTGAAAAGCATAAACCATGTAATCACAGGCTGGATGATTTAACTTTGGTGCTCAGACTGGAGATCCTTTGGCCCCGACACTTCTCTTCATTTGTTTTGTGCACAAAAGAACGGCTTTATCGGAAAATGCGCATTGGAAATTCAGCCTGTGGCTATAATTTGAGTTACTTAGATGGGTAAATGTTGTGCCAATTTGGATTGAGAAATTGCTTCAGTCAACAGATTAAATAACTTCTTAAATTAAGCCTTAATTAATGGTGTTTAATTGATCATTTGGTTATGTGTACCTTCCTTTTGCTTGGATTCTACAACAAGGTGCCTTGGCTTAATTTTCAAAGCTCAGTTCTCTGTGGAAGTGCCCGATTTAGTCTTTGCAGACCTGGTGCATTCCTAACTGGATAAGATGTGAGGAGCATCATTTATTTCTGAATGCTGAAGCTTCCAGCTGGCTCTAAGTGTTTCCCAGACTTGAACAGATGGTATGAACATGGCCACACAGATGGCGTGAACTTGGCCACAGTCATAGGTGTACCGAGCGTGAAGAAAAGGACCGAGCACACAAAATTGAAGGGCGCCAGCAATGGGGGTTGGGATGAAGAAAATGTTATGAACTATTCTAAAGGACTGAGGTCTTCTGGTCAAGAAGTCCAGAAGCCTGTTATAGATGGAGGATCCACGTGCAACATTCCGAATATTAGGGATGAGTTTATTTGGTATTACGATGTTGACCTATGGCCAATAAATAGCATCCTGATATACATAGGTGTTTTTATTGTCAAGGTGATACAAGGCTGAATGTAGTGTGAATGATGGCATTCCCTATAGTTCTGTTTTGTCTGTACACAAATTGCAACAGCTCTGGATTGTCTGGGAGATTGGCAGAGATGTGTTCTATTATCAAGCTTTCAAAGCACTTCATTATGGTTGATTTTGAAGTGCTTTGAAAGGTTCAAAATCAGTAATAGTCATTACTTTCTAGTCACTAAGCAGGCCACTTTATTCTTCTTGGGGTCTAGAATGATGGAAATGTCCTTGTCACAATGGGGACAGAGACTGCCGAGTGGTTGAAGATGTCGGTAAAGACTGCGGACAATAGATTGGCACATGATTTTGGAACATAAATTATTTGGGATTTTAGGTTGGAAAAACACCCAGGCTGGCTGCATTCTGAGAGTTTACTCTCGTGAAAGCAGATCTAGTTTCTTCCACCATGGTTTATGGGGCAAAGTCAATGGGGAAATGCATGAACCCACCTAGGTGGAACTTTGTTTGTCTGTTCACAATGGGCATGAAAGGTATTGAACTCATGATATGTGCTGAAGCCAGAGATCACCCCAACCTTGCCTTGCAGCCTGTGATAGTAGTCAGGCACTGCCACAGTCGCCTGGCATCCACTAGATTAAATTGAGCTATCAGCTTGTTTTAGAAGCCTCTGTTGGTATCACTGTTAGACTTGCAGAGATCATACTTGACCTTTTAGGCCATGGGATCTCATCAAAGCCTTGGATCTGGACTTTCGCAGATAATTAATCTCCCTGATTATTCAAAATAGTAAGATTAAATGAGAACTTACCAGTTTGAAGTTTGATCTTTATTTTATGAGGAGTTACGATGACCGATTACGTGAAGAAGCCCTGCCAGTCCGCATGCACGTCAATCCTCAAGCAGCGGTGTGAAATCACTGATAACAGTAGTTGAACTAACATAGTAAATTTTAGAGATGACTAGAACTACCAGATGATCTTTATAATATGAGGGTTGGAAGCGGAGGGTAACTCCTCATAAAATAAAGATCAAACTTCAAACTGGTAAGCTCTCATTTAATCTTACTGTTGTACTTCGGAGTCACGTGAAGATTTCAAAGCTCTGTGATTTCATGCTGTGATATCGAGTCCACACAGCCACAACTGCCTTAATTGACAGATGAGGCATAATGGGGCATCATTATTCATAATGAATAAATAATAATAGGAACTCCTCCCATCCGGGAGTAAACTTAACCACTGAACCTAAAATAGAGTTGGCAAATAACCCTGGTCTGGCAATAGGTTATTATGAAAAGTTCAGAAAGTTTGTTCATTCAACCATCCTACAGCCACTCGGGTGTGGTCCAGTGGCATGTACATAACCTTTGCTGCTGATATTGTAGCAGCCCTGGTGGAGTGAGATTTGAAAATATCAGTATCTACTCCTGTATGAGCCAAAACCCATTTTAACCACCTGGAGATGGTCTGAACCAATGCCTTCTTATAAAGTTTTTGTAATTAACAAACATTGCTATTTCCGAACCACTAAGGCTCTTGGTGACCTTAACATAGTGTTGTATATGTGTGACCATACATAACCACAAGGTCCATGGGGTATGCCATGAAACTAGCTTGAGATCACACGTCTGCTCTGCTTAAGTAAACATTAAAATATAATATTATTTGCAGATGTAACCATCCTGTCCAGTCATAACATGTAGTGACTGAACCTGTTGCGCTAATCAGCGTCATGAGGATAACTACATTATGAGAGCCGAGCCAAAGCTAAGGATGTAGCCGGAGCCCCCTGGTGAAACAGTGTTAATACCATGTCAATATCCCATACTGCCCTGTGCTTGTCCTGGGAGAACTTGTGTGAAAGATATCATTTATAAACTCGGTATCAGAGGGTGAAACCCGATAGAGTGGGTCGCGTTCGCTGCAGCAAATATGATGGGAAGACATGTTGGCACAGTTAGTGGTCCTATAACTTAATTTATTGTCAAAGACCCATTTGAAACAAACTCCATGACGTCAGTTACCTGTACCGTATTAGATGTAACATTAGCATTCAGACAAAATGCTTCCCATCTCCTGAAGAGGAAATGTAATGCTTTTCTTTTTTTGTGTTATCCCTGCACTCTGCAGAGCGCATATACATGGATCGGTCTGACAATCCGAGCCATAGGAGCAGTCTACTCAGAATCAATAGTCAATAAATTGATTTTATCATGCAGAGGCTGGTTTCCCGTGCCACAGGCTGAACCAGCAAGTTTTACGTTTAGAATAACCGTAAAAGGTTGTGTTATTATTCCTGACAAAAATGGGAAGCATGGCTGCATAGGCCAGTCAGACAGAATGGCAACCTAAAGCGGGATCTTGCTGACTTTATTGCAAGGCCCAATTGATGAGGCAAAATGGAGGAAAACAAAATAACTTCCTTCTCCTTGAAGTGAGAATGTATCTTTCGCCCCTATTATGCCACATATTTTGCAACCGGTAAATGAGCCTGGAAACAAACTTATCGATATTCGGTGTTCCATTGTGATGATATTCCAACACAAAATGAGATTAGGTAAATTATTGCAGGATATTCTGATTTGATTGCACCCATGTGACAAACATATGCCACCACCATAGTGTATCAACTCAATGTTGAGCATGCAGATTATGCATATTCACACAAAACCCTTTAACCTATAGAATGCACCTAGCCAATAACTGAATAATTGTTAACTCATGCAAACCTCCTCCGCATCTGAACTAGAGATGGCATTCATAATTTTCCACCTTAGAGCCTCATCAGTTTATAATATAACTGAAATTTTACTAACCAGACTATTGGGGTAATGCTGAATACTTTTCGTCCATTATGACTTTGGTAGCTTCAGCTGGTTATAGCATAAGGTCTGTCACAAAGACCTACATGGCACTTGAGAGATTACTACTTTGCACGATGTAAGCTCCCCCACTTGCACAGCTGAAACACAGCTACTATATTGCCAATTACACTTGATGAATAGAAGGCTGCTTATCACAGCAAGATTGTTACAGGTTTCTACTAATTCCAATGTCTTGCCGCAGGGTGGAGTCACAGGCTAATTAATAGTTAAAGGTAAATCCCAATGATCAACAAGTCTAGTTTGTATCACCTTAATTTTTCTTAAATATAGTTTGAGGCAGTTGATTTTACCAACATACAGCGTTAGAATATTCTCCAGACAAGACATAACAAATGTTTTTGAGCTCTGACCAGTTCAAGCATCGGTTTTAGTAATTTGGCAAATAATCTGGGAAATGAAGTTAACCCATTTTGCAATGTTTTTTATCATTGCCCTATCCAGATAAATGTCAAATGTCTCCAGTGATCCCTGTAAATGGGAAGATCCTATGGAAATCAGATGCGAAGTTTCCTATTCTGAAAATTTTATACTGCACATACGAGTTAAACAACATTCTGCATCTTTCACAATGAACAAGCCAAGCCAATTCCGTACCTGCTCTAGCAACAACTCTGGCCCGATTTCTGAGCTTGTCTTGAAAACCAATCCTAACCATAATACTGAGCATGCCTCGAAAGACAACTCTGGCCGCAATTCCGTGCCTGGAACCCTAGTAGTGTGCAGTTTTACATGGTTAGAAGCCACAACCATTTGTGGGTTGTAAGACCACTAGGGCCCCTTCCATCCTTACCAAGGGAATTTTACTTTCATAAAACACATAAACTAAACACGTTATCATTATCATTTGTACAAAAAAACAAGTGTAAATATTACCAACTTGTAAATGGTCCCATATTTTTCCTGAGACCGACTTGGGCCTCGGCTTGAAGACCTCTGCCCAGCTTTCATGCCGCCACCAACCAGTGAACTGCTTACTGCCAATGGAGGTGTGTGGTGTGTTGTCGCCACAAAGATGAAGCTTTGCTCGTCGTTGGTACCTTGATTGGTCCGACGGCTTTTGCTTCCTCATCCAGGTTTTACCTGTTGAATAAGTCTTACCTGAAGAGAAGATTCGGCGGCTGGTCTTTAATGTCACCCCTGATAGCGCTGTTCATTCCCGGCACTTATAGCATGAGGGGAACTCTGGCCTCTTCCGGGTATCCTGCCACCTTCGTTTGCGAGGACTCTCTTGAATCCATTCCACGGACATATTTTAGAATTTGAAATCAGTTCCCCACTGACCACTCGCACTCCCCTCCACAGAGAGGGATATTCGTAGGCAGCCCTGAACAGGCCCCTGCCTCGTGGTATGCTCATCAGCTATACCTCTGATCTCTGAGTCAGAACAAAACTGACTCCGTGTGCTCACCTCCTCCAAGAGGGAGACCATGCAGCCCTTCTACAGGTGCTGCTGCCACGGGCCCCCGAGGAGACCCGCGGATGTAAAGCTCCTCTTGCTGGAGCATATCGTGATGGAGCATCCTCTCCATCAGGAGCTCTTTCCACACAGCCCTTCAACAGGTGTTGCTGCCACGGACCCCCGAGGAGACCCTCGGATACAAAGCTCCTCTTGCCAGAGCATATCACAATGGAGCATCCGCTCCATCAGGAGCTCTTCCCAGACAGCCCTTCAACAGGTGCTGCTGCCATGGGCCCTGAGGAGACCCGCGGATAAAAAGCTGCTCTTGCTGGAGCATCTTTTCTGGACAGCCCTGAAACAGGTGCTGCTGCCACGGACTCCCGAGGAGACCCGGACTGATAGCTCCCTCCTTGGAGCGTATCATTGTGGAGCCACCTCTCCATGAGGTGCTCCATGTGGGCCAAACATCCGAAGACGCTACCCATTAAAGGAGGGGAACCCTCCTGGCCTGACTCCCCGAGTCCATAGGCCTGACCGACTTGTCGTTGGATTTACCTTTTTCCCATGGGCACACCATCGGTCTGGGACCCGCTGACTGCACTGTCAGAGACTCTGGTGGCGATACCGTTGCTGGATTCACCCCCTCCATGGGAACCACAGCGGTCACTACCTTGATGGCCGCCGGTTACCAGCACTTCCGCAGTGTTAATTCCGGAGTATTCATTCCCCACGGCCCATAACTGGTTTCCCGCGGCCTGTCCGGACTTCGCCCCGACAGATCCAGCAGGAAAACTCTTATAAAAAGAGATTCTTGCAAGAAAAACACAACCTGATAAAAAATATAAACTTACCTGCAGGTTTAAACTTACCGCTGGCAGGAGTGATGCGCCTGCAGTCTGGTGCATTGGCATGCGAACGATGTAATGACGCGCATGCGGACTGGCGGGGCTTCTTCACGGAATCACTTACGTGACTCCGAAGTAAAATTTCTAGTTAGGATGCACATAATTGTCTTTATCAGAAACTGGTATCAATGCATTTCTCGTTGAAATCGATGACTAAGGAATACTCCTTCAGGGTGGATGAAGTGGTCTTGGACATGTTCCAGTTTACCAATTCATGGAAGTCCTGAAGTAGACCCTTGGCCTCCACAGACCACTGCTGTATTGCTCTTTCTGTTGCTGCCACACATCTCAGTCTCTGTCTGTAGCCATCAGAAGCAGCACTGATAGATAATCAGTCTGGCCAAAATGAGGGCAAGGGTTGGTGTGATAAGCGTACTTTACAAAAGTGTTAACATCCCACATGGTCAGGAGGTGTGCTGGTGGTATTTGGGTAGTAGAGCATAATATTGTACAGAAACAGGCCTATTGGCCCATATTCCTGAAGTTAAATTGATTGGAGTCACCAGCGATGATGAGCAGGGCATCATGGTTTGCTGCCTTGAGCGAGTTGACGACTGAGTATAATTTGTCCATTGTCACTTTGGTGTTGACATGGGGTGCTGTGTAGACCGACAAGATGGTAGGAGTGAATTCCCTCAGTAGATAAAAGGCATGGAATTTTATGAACAGGCATTCCAGGTAAGGGGAACACGGTTAAGCTAATATGGTCACATCAGTGCACCAGGAAGCATTGATTAAATAGCAGACACTGTTACCTTTCCCTTTACCTGAGGATTAAAAATGATCAGAGGTGTATATTCATTCTATAATAGATAGGCTGTTAAAATACTATGGGTAGCAAATTCCTCAAGGGTTCTTGGGTGTGTGAAATAAACAACATGATGGGGGATATTTTCATAATGGAAAATCACAACACTAGGTAGAGTCTCGGATCATTATCTTGACAACTGGTGGCTGTGTGGATGTACACACAGATGCATTCTGAAGAATGTCTGGAACATGCAATTAATAATGTATTAATGACAAGTTTCTTTGGGAATGTTGCCTCTAAATATTTTTTTAATTTTGCAGAGTTGCATTTGATAACCTGTTTGCTCCTGACACTTTAGGAGCAAGAAAACAAAATAAGCAGATTCCCTAACAGGCCGATCTTTAAATACCTTTAGCATGGCACGTGTCAGGTAACAAATTAGGTCCCGCTTTGCGATATGGGTTATGCATGCAAATATGAGTGGTTACAAGATAGACATTATGTGATAATTAATGTCAGACATGGCAGAGTTATTTGAAAAGCAATATGACAAGAAATGGTTAATATCTCAGGAGAGCAAGAGAGTTTGAAATGGAGGGAGAATGAGAGCTAAAATTTACAGTTGATGTCTAAAGTTAAATTATTTGCGAGAGGATACAATTAAGATGAACTATGGGAGGAATCCATGTCCACAAATTTACATGAAATGTGACTTTAATGTATTTTAAATTGCACCTTTCGATTTACTGTTTGCATTTCAAATATTTCGTAACTTTTGAATTTAAGGGACAGAAGTTTAGGGGTAACGTGAGGGGGAACTTCTTTACTCAGAGGGTGGTGGCTGTGTGGAATGAGCTTCCAGCAGAAGTGGTGGAGGCAGGATCGATTTTAACATTTAAAAGTAAAGTGGATAGGTATATGGACGTGAAGGGAATGGAGGGGTATGGTCTGAGTGCAGGTAGATTGGACTAGAGGAAAACAAATGGTCGGCACGGACTGGAAGGGCCGAGAGGGCCTGTTTCTGTGCTGTAATTGTTATATGGTTATAAGTTGCATTTTATGTAAATTTCTGAAGGTTTATTGTTTCACCCACAATCTTCACAATTGCTTTGGATAGGCACTTATGAAATAAACATTTTGACATCAAAACTGGTTCCCACCAGCATAAAGGTGATTAGGTTCAGACTCAGTGAAAAGAGGTTTCTGAGCACTTGGTCTCCTGCATCTGTAATGGGCCTGTCCAACTTAGGCGATTTTTCAGTCGCCTGAAAAACAGGGAACTGGAACGGCGACTGTCAGAGTGGGAGCACACACACACAAACACATCGCAAAGGCGGGGGCCAGGGCAAGCGGGGGAGTGCTGCCTGAAATACACACGGTACAAAGCCAAGGTGATACAGACACACACCGCGATTATCAGGAAAGTTGGCGCTGTAATTAAGAAACCAGACAACTTTTAATAAGCCAGAGATACACAACTGTGAAGTTCAGTGGACATTTAACATTACCGGTCAGTTATCCTTGGTTCTGAAAACACCTGCTTACGTTTTTTATGGTGGTCTGAAGGGTCTGTTTTTCTGCCGTCTGTTCATGTTTTATGTCCTATGTCAGTTTCAGGGAGTGCGCCAAATGTCAAACATCCTAATGTTAAAGCCTCTAAACAACAGAATTTATGAAATAATTGTATGATCAATAAGCTTGAAACTCCACCAAGCTCTGTAAACTATATTAAGCCAAGTCAAGTCAAGTCAACTTTATTTGTCACATACACATACAAGATGTACAGTTAATTGCAAGTGGCAATGCTTGTGGGGTTGTGCAAAACAACAGAACAGAACCAGTATTTACATTAAGAAAAGAAGACACATCTTTTGTGTGACAAATGAAACAACATTAAGTCATTTATTTGCTTTTGAGGTATCAAGAGATAATTCAGTGACGTGGGGTTGGAAGTGAATATGAATATGAAGGATAACACCTCTTTCTAGTGGAACTGGTGGTTAAATATCTTTCCCTGCATTTACAACCATAATTCCAAAATTGATTATTTATATCTCCAACTGGGCTGAAAATAAGAAACACGGCCAGAAGCAACTGCAAGATAACAAAAATTCCAAAGATAGTAAACATAGAAACATAGAAATTAGGTGCAGAGTAGGCCATTCAGCCCTTCGAGCCTGCACCGCCATTCAATATGATCATGGCTGATCATCCAACTCAGTATCCCGTACCTGCCTTCTCTCCATACCCTCTGATCCCCTTAGCCACAAGGGCCACATCCAACTCACTCTTAAATATAGCCAATGAACTGGCCTCAACTACCCTCTGTGGCAGAGAGTTCCAGAGACTCACCACTCTCTGTGTGAAGAAAGTCTTTCTCATCTCGGTCTTAAAGGATTTCCCCTTATCCTTAAGCTGTGACCCCTTGTCCTGGACTTCCCCAACATCGGGAACAATCTTCCTGCATCTAGCCTGTCCAAACCCCTTAAGAATTTTGTAAGTTTCTATAAGATCCCCTCTTAATCTCCTAAATTCCAGAGAGTATAAAACCGAGTCTATCCAGTCTTTCTTCATAAGACAGTCCTGACATCCCAGGAATCAGTCTGGTGAACCTTCTCTGCACTCCCTCTATGGCAATAATGTCCTTCCTCAGATTTGGAGACCAAAACTGCACGCAATACTCCAGGTGTGGTCTCACCAAGACCCTGTACAACTGAAGTAGAACCTCCCTGCTCCTGTACTCAAATCCTTTTGCTATGAAAGCTAACATACCATTCGCTTTTTTTCACTGCCTGCTGCACCTGCATGCCTACTTTCAATGACTGGTGTACCATGACACCCAGGTCTCGCTGCATCTCCCCTTTTCCTAATCGGCCACCATTTAAATAATAGTGAGCCCAGTACTGGATTAGGCCTAGTGCTAGTTTAAAGCCCAGAATTCAGGTGCAGCTTAGCATTGGAGTAAAGCTCATCTTCTGCAATTTTTTTAATGTCGCTAGATGGACAATTCTTTAGAAGAAGAATCCGGCTGGTGGCCAAAGAAAACATTTTTACTCTATACATTTCAAACACACATTGAAATTGGATCCTAATTAGATAATCTATTGATAAGACATTTCTTTCACAGCAAGAGATTTCAGAAGTGTAATTGAATTGTTTTATTGATTTTGTTTCAATTGAATAGAAAAATAAGTAAATGTAGAGAAGTTTATATTATGGATGATCTCCAGTACAATCAATCACACCAGCGTGGGATTTCAGAAATGTGAGCTTCCCCAGGGCTTACAAACCACAACAGTCCAAATTGAACAGAACAACCTATTAGCCCTGTGGTTAACAGAATGTGTAAAAACATCTTCATGCTTCATGGAACAGAAGATGCTGGTTCAATCAACACCACCAGAGGCACATCTTATCTCTGTTTCCGTTTACGCATAAAGTTCCCTTCGAAACAACGTATAAACTGAATATTCACATCTCCACATTTTCACTCGGTCTGCAAAGGGCCTTGAAATACCCAAAGAACGTTTGACCTTCAAAGTAGTTAAAAGTCAAGGGACAAGACTGTTTTATTGTCATATGTCCCGAAACAGAACAATTAAATTGTTACTTGCAGCAGCACAACAGATTCGTAAACATAGTACTCAGTAAAACCCATAATGAACAACAAAAAAAGTTCAGTATATATGTAAAATAGACAAACAAACAATAACAGTGCAAAGTCAGAAGAATACGCCCAAGTCTATATTGTTCAGAGCCTATTTGGAGGTTCTCGTGTCTAATAACCTGATGGCTGTAGGGGAGAAGTTGCTCCTAAACCTGAGCGTTACAGTTTTCAGGCTCCTATACCTTTTTCCCAGTGGCAGGGGTGAAATGAGAGTGTGGTCAGGGCGGTGTGGCTCCTTGATGATGCCGGCTGCCTTTTTGAGGCAGTAATTCTTGTAGACTCTTGTATGGGAAGGTCAGTACCTGTGGTGGGTTGGACATTGTTCATCACTTTTTGCAATCTTTTTTATTCCTGGACGTTTGAGTTGCCATCTGTAATTTGCCCAACAATGGTGGTTTTGCCAGCAAACTTGATGATGACGTTTGAACTGTGTCTGACTACACAGCCATAAGTATAGAATGAGTAGTGCAGGGGGGTGAGCACACAGCCTTGAGGTGCTCCCATGCTGATGGTTATCAATGAGGAAATGTTACTGCCAATTTGTACAACTTATGGTCTGTTGATGAGGAAGTCGAGGGTCAAGAAGGATGCACAGAGACCCAGTTCCCTGAACTTGGTAATCAGCTAGGAGGGGATGATGGTGTTAAACACCAAGCTGTAGTCTATGAACAACCGCCTGTCGTGTGTGATTTTATTGTTCAAGTGTTCCAGTGCAGAGTGGAGAGCAAGTTGGGGTTGGGTTTTTAATGGACCGGATACCAAATTCTAAATAACTCTGACCTAGTTTTCAGCCTCCTGTTAAATTTCATATCTAAACACGTTCAAAATGCATAATCAGCCAGACCTTGTTCAGTGCAGGGAACTGCCTAAGCACTCTCTTGGCTACCAATTAAATTTGTTTAGCTACCAAGCTAAACTATTTCTACGCCGCTTCGACCGGGACAACAAAACTCCTGCCATCAAAGTTGCTCTACCCCCGCATGAACAACCCCTCAGTCTCTCCACCTCTGCTGTACAAGATGCACTGAGCAAGGTGAATGAGCACAAAGCTGCCGGCCCCGATGGCATCCCCGGGCGGGTGCTCAGGGCATGTGCTGGACAACTATCCCTGGTCCTCACTGACATCTTCAATCTGTCACTGGCCCAGGGTGTCGTCCCCACTTGCCTCAAGACATCTACCATTGTGCCAGTGCCCAAACAATCAGCGACAGGGAGTCTCAATGATTTCTGGCCAGTGGCACTCACCCCTGTCATCGCCCAAGTGCTTCGAGCGGCTGATCTTGGCTCACCTCAAAGCCCAGCCTCCCCCCACACACTGGACCCCATCAGTTTGCCTACCGGACCAATAGGTCAACAGAAGACGCCATATCTGCGGCCCTACACTCTGCCCCTGACCCACCTGGACAGCAATAACACCTACATCAGGCTGCTGTTCATCGACTTCAGTTCCGCCTTTAAACACTGTCATACCCGCTAGCTTGATCACCAAACTCAGCGGTCTTGGTATCTCCACTTCCCTTTGCAATTGGACACTGGATTTCCTCACTAACAGACCCCAGTCTGTTAGGATCAACAACCTCACCTCCTCCACTATAACACTGAACACTGGCGTGCCACAGGGCTGTGTGCTCAGTCCTCTCATCTACTCTCTCTTCACCCATGACTGCATCCCTAGGTTTAGCTCCAACGCCATCATAAAATTTGCCGACGACACCACGGTGGTAGACTGATCAGCGATAACGACGAGTCAGCCTACAGGGAGGAGGTCCAGCACCTGACAACCTGGTGTGCCAATAACAACCTCGTCCTCAACTCCCAAAAGACGAAGGAGATCATTGTCGACTTCAGGAAGAACAGAGGGGGCAGACACACTCCCATCCATATAAAACGGGACTGAGGTGGAGCGGGTCTCCAACTACAAATTCCTCGGGGTACACATCTCGAGGATCTGTCCTGGTCCCTCAACACCTCCAAGCTGGTCAAAAAGGCGCAGCAGCGTGGTCAAAAAGGCGCAGCAGCGCTTTACTTCCTGAGGAGGCTCAAAAAAGCCCACCTGTCCCGTCTGATCCTGACCAACTTCTACCGCTGTACCATCAAAAGCATCCTGACCACCTGCTTTACGGTATGGTACAGCAGTTGCACCGTAGCAGACAGGAAGGCACTACAACGGGTGGTGAAAACCGCCCAGCACATCATCGGTGCCCCGCTCCCTGCTTTGGATGCCCTCCACCGAAAACGGTGTCTGAGACGGGCTGGGAAGATCATCAAGGACCCCTCCCACCCTAACCATGGACTGTATGCCCTCCTACCATCGGGGAGGCGGTACAGGAGCCTCAGGTCCCGCACCAGCAGGATGAGGAGTAGCTTCTACAATAACACCATCGCACTGCTGAACTCGGAGTCCCGCCGATAGATTCCCACATCTGTATTTATTTATCTGTATTTATCTAAACATTGCTATCACTACGTACTGACACTAAACTGCATTTTGTTGTACCCATAGTTGTATTTGTGCAATGACATTAAATTTGAATTGAATTGAATTGAATTGAATTGAATTGTCCTTACCTGAAGCAGGTCCCCGATTGTAAATTTCTGCAAGTAAGTCAGTTCCTAGGTGAAGCTAATCCATGGAATTGTTAACCATATAACCATATAACCATATAACAATTACAGCACGGAAACAGGCCCTCTCGGCCCTTCCAGTCCGTGCCGACCATTTGTTTTCCCCTAGTCCCATCTACCTGCACTCAGACCATACCCCTCCATTCCCTTCACGTCCATATACCTATCCACTTTACTCTTAAATGTTAAAATCGATCCTGCCTCCACCACTTCTGCTGGAAGCTGATTCCACACAGCCACCACCCTCTGAGTAAAGAAGTTCCCCCTCACGTTACCCCGAAACCTCTGTCCCTTAATTCTCATGTCATGTCATGCCCTCTTGTTTGAATCTTCCCTACCCTCAATGGGAAAAACGTATCCACGTCAACTCTGTCTATCCCTTTCATCATTTTAAAGACCTCAATCAAGTCCCCCTTAACCTTCTGCGCTCCAAAGAATAAAGACCTAACTTGTTCAACCATTCTCTGTAACATAGTTGCTGGAACCCTGGCAACATTCTAGTAAATCTCCTCTGTACTCTCTCTATTTTGTTGACATCCTTCCTATAACTAGGCGACCAAAATTGTACACCATACTCCAGAATTGATCTTACCAATGCCTTGTACAATTTTAAACATTACTTCCCTACCTATATTCAATGCTCTGATTTATAAAGGCCAGCACACCAAAGGCTTTCTTTACCACCCTATCTACATGCGATTCCACCTTCAGGGAACTATGCACAGTTATTCCTAGATCCCTCTGTTCCACAGCATTCCTCAATTCCCTACCATTTACCATGTACGTCCTATTTTGATTTGTCCTGCCAAGATGTAGCACTTCACACTTATCAGCATTAAACTCCATCTGCCATCTTTCAGCCCCACTTTTCAAATGGCCCAAATCTCTCTGTAGACTTTGAAAATCTACTTCATTATCCACAACACCACCTATCTTAGTATCATCTGCATACTTACTTATCCAATTTTCCACCACCATCATCCAGATCATTGATGTACATGACAACAACAGTGGACCCAACACAGATCCCTCAGGCACCCCACTGGTCACCGGCTTCCAACCTGACAAACAGCCATCCACCATTACTCTCTGACATCTCCCATTCAGCCACTGTTGAATCCATCTTGCTACTCCGCCATTAACACCCAAAGATTGAACCTTCTTAACCAACCTTCCATGGGGAACCTTGTCAAAGGCCTTACTGAAATCCATATAGAACAACATCCACTGCTTTACCCTCATCAATTTCCCTAGTTACCGCTTCAAAAAATTCAAGAAGGTTTGTCAAACATGACCTTCCAGGCAACAAATCCATGTTGACTGTTCCTGATCAGACCCTGTTTATATCCAGATGCTTATATATATTATCTCTAAGTATCCTTTCCATTAATTTGCCCACCACTGACGTCAAACTAATAGGTCTATAATTGCTAGGTTTTATTCTTTGAACCTTTTTTTAAACAATGGAACAACATGCGCAGTACGCCAATCCTCCGGCACTATTCCCGTTTCTAATGACATTTGAAATATTTCTGTCATAGCTCCTGCTATTTCTACACTAACTTCCCTCAATGTCCTAGGGAATATCCTGTCAGGACCTGGAGACTTATCCACTTTTATATTTTTCAAAAGTGTCAGTACTTCCTCCTCTTTGAATCTCATAGTTTCCATAGCTACTCTACTCTTTCCCCTTAACTCACAGCTGACAGCTGTTTTAAATGTGGCTGCATGCTATATGTTTGTCAAAAATGCGAAGAAAAAAATATTATTTGCAAATATTTTCACAAAACATAACTATTGCAAATATTTAAAAGGGCAATTAGAATGATTGTCTTCATTGCCACAGATGTTGAGTGTAAAAGAATCACAGTCATAGAGTCATACAGCACAGTAACAGGACCTTTGGCCCAACTCAACAATGCTGACCAACATGCACCATCTAATCTAATTCCACTTGCTTGTATTTGGTCCATCTATCTTCTATCTTCTATCTTTTATCTATATACTATTAAAAGTTTTGGTCTATCAGTCTGTCCGTCCGTTCGTCCGTCCGTCCATCCGTCCGTCCGTCCGTCTGTCTGTCTGTCTGTGAGATCAAGGAACTACGCCAAAATGGTACATAATAGCGCAAACATTTTTGCAGAATCTTACTTAGCTTTTTCCCATAGTTGTTAGTATCAAGTTTCTTCACATTTGTTATATTTTACGTTATTGATATTTAAAGTTTAAAAAAACAACTTTGAAAATAATAACTGCCTGTGAGTGGGAGACCTTTCGAGCAGCTTCCAGAGATGATGTCACAATGGTAGCTCACAATCGTCCAATCAAAATGAGATCTCATTTACACAAGCTGCCATGACATTCCGAAAAACGAAAATGACATCACTATGGGATCTCAGGCACACGCTGCAGTGAACATTCTGACAATCGAAAATGACATCACAATGTGATCTCTGCTGCCAATACAGAAGCTATGAGAGTTGACGGAGTGGGGGATGGGAGGAGAAGCAATGTTATTTAAACAATGTCTTTAGTGGGGGAGTGCAAAAGGGGAGAGAGGTGAGGGAGGGAGTAACTGCGGGTAGGGAAAAGGAGAGGGAGGGAAAGGTGACAGAGAGACAATAGGATCAGCAGCTTCAAGGGGAGTAAGGAGAGAGTGAGATTTTTCCCCCTCCCCCCACGGGGGAAGGATTGATTGGTTCAAGGGAGCGCTGATGCCGACCCAAATGCTGAGTCCATTCATTGGCTCTGGGAAGCGCCGATTGCCCCCACCCCAACATGGGAAGGATTGATTGGCTGAAGGGAGCGCCGACCCAAAAGTCGAGTCCATTCATTGGCTTTGGAAACATGGGAAGGATTGATTGTGTTGGGAGAACGGGTTGCTTTGGGGGAACGGGTGAGTGGTGGAATATTGCTTTGGGAAATGGGGTGCAATGGGTCAGGGGGGTAGGGACAGGAGAGGGGTTATGGAGGGTGGGAGGGAGTGATTGAGTGTAGGGGAACGGGGAGGGGGAGATGAAGGAGGGAGTGGAGGAGGGCAGGACGTGTGGGGAGAGAAGAGGGAGGGTGAAGAGGAGAGGGAGTGAGTGTTAGGGGATGAGGGGAAATTAACTGCATCTGCACAGTTGGGGTCTTTGGGTGAGTGGTGGAATATTGCGTTGGGCGAACGTGTTACATTGCGGGAACTGGTGAGGGGGGTGATTAGCTGTCTCAGAGCCTGTCTCAGGGGTAAGCGCCAATGGCGTGTTCGTGGACCAGCTCTCCCATGTGATGCCGCATCCCTCCTCCCCCCCCACGCATTGGGGGATGGAGCCAACGGTACGACTTGGTTTAGCATCTATCTATCAATATACTTTAAAAACTCTGTGTGTGTGTGTGTCTGCCGGCCGGGTGTGTGGGTGTATGTCAGATTTGCCCTTTGATTTCATGGTTCGAAAAACCACACTTTCAAACCCCGAGAAATTTTCCATTTTGCTATTTTACTTCCTCCACTCCACCCCCCCTGGCCCGCCTCTATCACGCTGCCTCAAGCCAAACATCGCCTCTTCCCGTGGACGGTGAAAACCCAGCCAGACAACAGCTGATCTTTGCCTTCAGCCATCGTCAAAGAGCCAGCGCGTCAACGGCCTGTTGACAGCCGTACGCAGCGTCTCCACGGCCGTATGCAACGTCTCCACAGCCGTACGCCGGCCTTACGCAGCGTCTCGACGCCCGTACGCAGCGTCTCGACGGCCGTGCGCAGCGTCATGATGGCGTACGCAGCGTCTCGACGGCCGTGCGCAGCGTCATGATGGCGTACGCACCGTCTCTCCCTTCCTCCCCTCCCTCTTCTCCCCCCCTCAACCTCACGTTCGGGGACCAGACCCAACAGGTCTGCACTTGGTCTAGTATATAAATAAAACTCTAATCTTGTTATCTTCCAGTTTGCGTGTTATTTTCTATTAGCCCAAAAACGGTACACGATAACACTATGATTTTTCGCCACCTTACTCACCATTCTCCTGTGCTGCAAATGCAACAAGTTTTGTTCCAATATAAAAATTATTAAGATTTAAAAATTTTAATAACCGCGCATGCGCAGATTGGTCTCCTCTCCTGTCAGTCACCGCCACGCAGATTGGTCTCCTCTCCTGTCAATCACCGCCATGGCCGAGTTGGCAACGCCCCTGCACCATCGCCGCACTGATTAGCCATGTCCGCTGTCAATCAACGGCGGTGCCCACCTCGGAGAATAAAGTTGAAGGAGCGGAGTGAGCAGAGTGTACATCACTAACGCTCAGCCGGGTGGAGAGCGGGTGGAGCTGTGCTGCATCTGTGGGCACCGACATTTCGGGGCCAGGGCACTGACATTCCGTGGCCTGCGCACTGATGATCAGGCCCATGCAGCGGGCTGAGGCCATGTCGAGGATCTGAGGCCTGGGTGCTGAGCCTGGCTCTGAGCCTGACAGCTGCAACCTCGAGATCCTGGGGAAGTGAGGAGGGAGAGTGAGGGGTTGAGGGAGAGGATTTGAGAATTGAGATTTAATTTGAGAATTAAGGGACAAAAGTTCAGGGGTAACATGAAGGGGAGCTTCTTAACTCACAGAGTGGTAGCTGTGTGGAATGAGCTTCCAGTAGAAGTGGTGGAGGCAGGTTAGATTTTATCATTTAAAAATAAATTGGATAGGTATATGGACGGGAAAGGAATGGACGGTTATGGTCTGAGTGCGGGTAGATGGGACTAGGTGAGAGTAAGTGTTCAGCATGGACTAGAAGGGCCGAGATGGCCTGTTTCCATGCTGTAATTGTTATATGGTTATATAGGATGGGGTAGGGAGGGAGAGGGGGAAAAGTGGGTGAGGTGAGGAGGGATAGTGGGGGAGGAGGGGGGATAAAGGGAGAGAAGGGGTGTGGGGGAGGTAGGGAGTGAGGAATAGAGGGAGAGGAGGGCAGTGGTCTACGTGAGAAGGGATAGTGGAGGGGGGTTAGGGGGAGATGAGGAGTGGGGAAGGTAGGGGATAGAGGGATTGGAGGGGAGTAGGGTGGGGAGAGGAGTTATGGAGGGAGGGAGGGAGTGATTGAAGGGCGGGGAAAGGAGGGAGGGAGGTGATGGAGGGATTTGGGAGGGGAGGAGGAGAGGGGAAAGGTGAAGAGAAGGGGGGAGGGAGTACTGGGGAGGAGGGGGGACTAGAGAGAGAGGAGGGAGGAGTGGGGGTGGTAGGAGTAGGGATTAGAGGGACACTAGGGCAGTGGGGTCAGGAGAGATAGTGGAAGGGGGATAGGGGGAGGGGGGGAGGTGAGGAATGGGGGTGGAGGATAGTAAATTTGCTGATGATACCAAGATTGCTGGGTTTGTGGACTGTGAGGAAGGCTGTCAAAATATACAGCAGGATATAGATCAGTTACAAAAATGGGCAAATAAATGGCAGATGGAGTGTAACCCTAACAGGTATGAGGTGTTGCACTTTGGGAAGTCGAATGAAAGGTGAAAATATACAATTAATGGAAAGATCATGAACTGCATTGATCTTCGGGTCCAAGAGCATAACTCCCTGAAAGCGGCAGCAAAAGTAAATGGAATAATAAAGAAGGAACATGGTATGTGTAATGAGTGGAGTCAAACACATATTAAAATACAGCACATGTTTATTAAATCTACTTACAGCATCGATCTGCAGGACATTACAGTTCCTAGCAGCTACTCATTCTAAATGGCGTAAGCAAGCTCTTGTTAATATAAAATGCACATTAGGCAGAGCCATTACTAACAGGCGCTACAGTTAGCTAGTTGGAAATAACCAATCTACATATTTCCTTGTAGATACAAAAGAAAGCAACGGTACATGGGAACATGGTGGCTAAACAATATATAGGTGGCGGACCGTTAATAACACATATGGGTAAGTTTGTATAGTTACACACAATCACCATATCTTATGGGTAGCCTGCTAACCTGTCCAGCGCGAGTGCAGTACAAATCCACCTCTTTCACCGGAGAAGATATCGATGGGATGGGGAGGTGATGAGATTGGCGAGCTAGTCGCCGAACGCCGTGGGGAGGCCGCGGTGGAAACATTCACTGATAGTGGGAGCAGAAGGACCAGCAGTGGGAGGTACAAAATGTGAGACAACTGGACATGGGGTCGCTGGACGCTGTTCCTTCACTGGAAGGATATGTTGACGGTCGCGTCTGTAAATGGCTCCGTCCGCTTCAACCAGATAAGAGCGCGGTTCTTTGGCAGGGCAGTAGATATGACCCAAACGGCCATAGCTCTTGTTGGGCTGGTGGCGGACCACCTGTCCACTGGCGAGAGGTTTAAGTGGCTGACTGGATTTGTCAAAAACACGTTTCTGTATATCACGTTTGAACTGGAGTTGTTTCTGGACTGCAGGTGGAAAATGAACTTGTGGCTGCAAAAGCTGCTGGGACACAGGCACGGGAGCATGGGTTTGGTGAGACATCAGACGTTGGGCTGGGGAACCCAGTATGGGATCCCTTGCAATGTTCCTTAAGTTGAGCAGGTCTAGATATATGTCTAATTTTGCAAGGTATGATCACTCCATTAGTTATTTTGCGCTTTGGACGGCTCGTTCGGTGAGTCCGTTGGACTGCAGGAACTCAGGGCTGCTGCTAATATGTCGGAAGTCCCATAGTTTTGCAAAGTTTTTGAAAGACTGGCTGGTGAACTGTCTGCTGTTGTTGGACAGGGGAGCCGTGCATGGAGAAGTGACGCTGCAACTTCTCGATAACTGCTTCAGATGTAATGGTTTGGAGTAAATTGATGTTGAATCAACCCGAATAAGAGTCAACAAGAACCAGATAGTGTTTCCCATGCCATTCGAATATATCAATGGCTAACGTGGACCATGGGAGAGGAGGGACCGGGTGCGGCAGTAAAGGCTGCTTCTGCTGATGCGGCGTCAGGGTTTTGCAGGCGGCGCAAACTTTGGTTTTGTCACGTATGTACTTGGTCATACCAGGCCAGTAAAACATGCTTTGTGCCCGTTGTAGGGTTGCCTCCACACCGGGGTGGCCCCTGTGGATGGCATCAAAGTACTTGTCCTGGAGGACAGTTGGGTCAACTGCCTTGTGGCCCTTAACTATAATCCCGTCCAGTAACACCAGTTTGTCGCGAACCAGGAAGTATGGGCGGATTGCGAGTGGGGTGTTGTGTTGTTTATCTGGCAAGCCACACCGGATGACTGCAGACAGCAATTGTAAAGTCTCGTCAGCAGCCGTGTGTTCTGCTAGGCTGCTCAAGCAATCAGTAGGAACATATGATTCCTTCATTACTGAGAACTGGTCCTGTTCGGAGAGTTGTTGTTTGTTGGTTTTGCGTGGGGCTCTTGACAGCATATCAGCTGTGTGCATGTCCTTGCCTTTCTTATAGACAATGTTGAAATCAAACCGCTGCAGCTGCATCATTATTCATTGTAGGTGGGCTGGGGCAGCGTGGATGGGTTTATTCAAAATAGTGACCAACGGCTGGTGGTTGGTTTCTATAGTCACAGACTTCCCAAAAATAAAGTCCTTGAATTTTGTGCAGGCGAAAACCACTGCGAGCAATTCTTTTTCGATCTGGGCGTAACGTTGTTCAGTGTCAGTTAGTGTACAAGAGGCAGAAGAAACAGGCTTGCAGTCACCATCGGTAGTAGTCTGCAGGCAAGCAGCACCAAGTCCGTACTGGAATGCATCGCAGGTGAGCGTTACAGGTAACTCCAAAGCAAAGTAGGCGAGAGTAGGTGCACTAGTCAGCTGCAATTTGAGAGTGTAAAAGCTCTTTGGTGCTGCGGATACCAAGACCATGCAGCGTCCTTGTGTGTTGGTTCTCGCAGGGGGGCAGATATGTCGCTGAGGTTGGGAATAAATTTCTCCAGGTAGTTGACCATTCCAAGGAACCTTTGCAGACTCGCAACATCAGTAGGAACCGGCATTTCGTTGATAGCTGCAGTTTTTGATGGGTCTGGTCTGAGACCACCACTTGTGAAAACGTGTCCGGCGAAGGTAACTTCTGGGACTCAAAACTTGCATTTCAGGGGATTGAGTTTGAGCTGAAGGTCTTTGGCACTGTCTAGTACTTTCTTCAGATTGGTGTCATGTTCAGCCAAGTCGGGTCTGTAGACGAGAATGTCATCAACAATGATGGCGCATGGAATCTCAGCAAACAATTGTTCCATTGTAGGCTGGAAAAATTCGCTGGCGGAGTTGATTACAAAGGGCATTCTCAAAAATTAGTTTTGGCCGATGGGGAGTGCTGAACGTCTGGGTCCAGTGGAATCTGCCAAAATGAGGTTTTGGCATCCAGAACGGAGAACATTGATGCGTTGCCTATTTGAGCAGCAATGTCCTCTACTTCCCAGTGTTAAGATCTCTGGGGTTTATGCAGATATGGATCAAAGTATACCATGCCTAGATCGTGACATGCATTGTTAGCGAGCAAAGTCTCTGAATCCACCTTGAGGATATAAAACTTTAAGGTATGGTGCTGCTTGTCTATGGTGCACTTTGGATTAGTTTGTCCAAGTGGGTGTAGAACATCTCCCCCATAAGCCCGAAGCATGGCCGAGGCCTTTTCAATACGTTCAGCATTACGAATTTTTTAAAACTCTGATAACGAGATGACGTTGCATTTCGCGCCCATATTAACCTTAGCAATCAAAGGTCTGTTATTCACAAACATGGTTACCTCAGGGTCAAGTTGCTCGTTAGATGAAGTGAGGAGAGAATGGATGGCAGAGCTGGTATCTGTACTTTCAGAGAGCGGAGCGGGGGATGGCAAACCAGGGTCTTGAAATTCGTTTTCAGCAAGCTTATGTTGTAACAGGTGCAGGCTTGTCCTTGGAGCTGGTTGAGTTGCATGGGAATGGCAACATCTAGCAAAGTGGTTTAATTTATTGCAGAAGTTACAGGTTTTACTATAACCAATACAGAACTGTCAACCCGTAGCATTAAAATAGTTGCGATTTTGACATTGAACAGCAGATCCTCTCTGCTGCCAGGCAGGAGAGGGCTGGGAACGGCTGTTATGAGAGGAGGTGTCTGTAAGATTGACACTATTCTGTGAATGATGACCAGAGGGCAAAGACTTAGTGTGAGAAGATGTTATCTCCGCCATCCGACAGGCGTGCTCTGCTTGATTATGGGTTCGGTCAGTGTTATGAAGCAGTTCATCCCTTAACTTGTTATCAAGCATATCCCAAACATTCATGTTACAGATGAGTTCATCGCACAGATCATGAAACTGGCAGCATGCAGCCATGTGTTTCAAGCCTTTGATAAAACATTCGACCGGTTCATCAATCTGTTGCATACGAGCATAAAACTTGCTTCGTTCAATAATGTCGTTTGAGGGCAGATTGCACAACTGTCTGAACTTTGCAAGCAAGACGGCAGGGTCATCAATTGTCTCTGCAGGCACTAGGACCTGTCCATTAGCATCCAAAACGGCAGGCTCAAATGTGAAATTGTTGGCATGATTCTGGGCCCGCTAAGTTGAGTAATACAGAAGCCGCACATCAGGCGGGTCGTTGCGATGAACGATGCGAACATAGTGAGTGTAGTCACGCTCGAAAAGAAGCCAGTGTTGATCAATGTCAGAGTCAAAGATCAGAGGACTAGGATGGTGAAACGAGTTTGCCATGATAGAGATTACTGGCACATAAACTAAATTTAAAAAAAACAGATAAACGTGAACGTAGTAGGTATGACTCACTCTCTGACACCATGTAATGAGTCGAGTCAACACATATCAAAATACAACACATGTTTATTAAATCTACTTTACTAAATTTACCAGCATCGATCTGCAGGACATTACAGTTCCTAGCAGCTATACTGAATGGCGTAAGCAAGCTCTTGTTAATATAAAATAGTAAGATTAAACGAGAACTTACCAGTTCGAAGTTTGATCGTTATTTTATGAGGAGTTACGATGAGGGATTACGTGAAGAACCCGCCTCACGCTGGCAAACGGCATACTTCAAAGCAGCGGCATGAAAAACACAGAACACCAAATAGCCGAAGTAACATAGTAAGGCTCATAAAAGACTTAGAACTACCAGATTGATCATTTATTTTATGAGGGTGGGAGTGGAGGGCACGTAATCCCTCATCGTAACTCCTCATAAAATAACGATCAAACTTCGAACTGGTAAGTTCTCGTTTAATCTTACTATTTTACTTCGGAGTCACGTGAGTGACTACGTGAAGATTTTAAAGCTTTCTGTGTTTTTTATGTCGTAGTATTTAATTAGTACGACAGTCCGGCTAAGTAAATACATACATGAGAAACCAGACTAATATTAGTTCTTTCCATAATTAACTTTTTAATGGTTTAAAGAACATATAATAACCCTCCTTATATCCGAGGGAATGATTACAAGTGGTAAAAGATATAAGTGACTACATAATTGGTTATAGTAATCAATAGTATACAAAGCAGGTGATTATATTGATCCCAACACCGCGTGGCCAAAGCTTGTCATAGTGTGAACAGGTTTATTGTAGAACTTTGAAAAAGTTTCTTCTTTACTCCACCCTGCGATTTTTAAAATATGCTCGAGTGGTACGTCCCGCACCTTCGCCGCGGACGTAGCTGCAGCCCTGGTGGAGTGAGATTTGAACACATCAGTGTCTACTTCTGCTAAAAGCAACACCTGTTTCAACCATTTTGAGATAGTTTGAACTGAAGCTTTTGTGTGTGGCTTTTTATGCGTAATCATTAACATTTTTTCATTTCCTCGAAGAGTTTCAGTAACTTTAACATATTGATCCAAATGTTTAACCACACACAAAGTAGGATCAAATAGGATAAGCTTGAAAGGTTACCTTAGCTCCAGATCTCCCTGGTCTGCTTTGTTTGATCAGATCGTAAACATAGAACACAATGTTATCTGTAGTCACATGCATACAGTCTAAACGCAACATTTGTAAAGTTTGCACTCTTTGAGCTGAAACCAATGACATTAATATTATTAATTTGAATGTTAATCTTTCCAATGACAATCCTTCAATTGGAGTCCACTGTCTAAGTAAGGTAAGTACAATGCTCACATCCCAAATCTCTGTGTATCTAGGTTTGGGTGGATTAATATTAAAGATTCCTTTCATGAATCTAGATATTAGTGGATGTGATCCAATTGATTTCTGGTCAGACATAAGTCCTAAATAAGATGATAAGGCACTGCGTGCAGTGTTAGTGGCACTGTAACTTAAATGTTGCTCAAAATGCAATTTAGCAAGGAGCTCCAATACATTTTCCATGCAATATCACAGTATCACAATATCAAACATGCAATATTCACCGTATCATAAGAAATATTTGACTGTGTGCAAAATTCTTCCCATTTCTTAATATGTGTCATATATTGTTTTTGTGTGTTATCTCGCCATGATGCGACTATAACCTCCTTAGTTTTGTCCGACAATCCCAGCTCCTGTAGTGGTCTGGTCAAAACCTGCAGATTAATAAATTCATATATGCATATAATGCATAAATTTCTTTGGTTACTGGATTAATCAAGATATCACTACAGTTAGGAATTGACATATATGGTTCTTTAATCATATTCAGCATTAATGGGAACCAAGGTTGTGTTGGCCAATTTGGAACTACCGACAATCCTGTGGCAGAATCTTGTTCTATTTCCTTCAGACATTGCTGAACCAAAGCAAAAGGTGGAAAAGCATAAAAGAACATATTCCCCCAGTTCAATGAAAAAGCATCTACTGCTACTGCATCTGGATCGTGTTCCAAAGACACATATTTAGGCAATTGATGATTAAGCCTTGATGCAAACAAATCAATTTCTGGTAAACCAAATTGAGTTACAATATTCTTAAATATTGCTGGATTAAGCATCCATTCTGTGTTATCTTTAAATATCCTTGATCTTTTATCTGCCACCACATTGTCTTTACCTGGAATGTAGTTTGCTGAAATCCAAATTTGGCGATCAATACACCATTGCCATATTTCATTGACCAGACAATCACATGATACAGATCTGACTCCCCCATGTGATTAATATATGCAACAGCCATTTTATTGTCTAACTGTATTAATACATGTAGACCCTTTTTTGAACAGCAATATGCTTTTAGACTTATAGAAAGCAACCAATAACTCTAAATAGTTAATACCATATGTTTGAAGAAACGTTTCTTCTTGGACTTTCCATCTACCTCCACAACAGGAGGATGAATCTGTTTACCCCCCCCCCCCCCCCATCATCCGAGAGCATTAGCATCTATTTATAAACAATTTCAGGCTGTTTAATCAGAATGTTTTTAGCAGCTTGTGGGATATTTTTAACCCACCATGGTAATTCCAACAAAACTTATTTCGTTAATTGCATAGGCCTATCAAAGTGGCCTGCCCTCTCTTTGAGAGCTCTTATTTTGTCCCTTTGAAGATTTTGATAATGTAATGGACCAAATTCTACTGCAGGAAAAGCTGCTACTAGTTTACCAATAGTTTTCGCTATTTTTTCGGATGGAAGGATAAGTTTGTGAATGAGATTATTACAAGTCACCAAAAATCATCAACTTTATCTTTGTTGGTAAAGTATTAACATAGTTTCTGAGTTAATTACAAACTCCAAATAGTTAATTGATTGTGCTGGCTGCAGCTGGAATTTAATTGGATGAATCAAGAAACCCTAGCTTTAACAAAGCTTTTGTACTGAAACTAATTCTCAGCTGACTCTTGATTGCCATAAATGATTAGAATGTCATCGAGATAGGCCATAACGATGTGTTTTTGTACTCTTAATTGGGCTAAAACTGGTTTCAACAGTTTAGTAAAGAGCCTAGAAGCTGAACTCAATCCATTTGGCAAAGCTTTAAACTGCCATAATTGTCACAGCCAATTAAATTTTAAGTACCTCCAGAAAACTGATGTATTGGTACAGAATAATAGGCGTCTTTTCAAATCAATCGTAGCCATATAACAACCTGCTGATATTAAATATCTTGCAGTATTAAATGTTTTCCATTTAAAAATTTGTATTCTACCACTTATTTAGATCTGTAAGGTCCAGAATAATTCTGCAATCACCATCTTTTTATGTCTTTTGAAATATCTTAGACACAATTGATGCTCGTGTTCATAAGTTTTTTCAATAACCCCTTTTCAGATAATTTGTCAATTTCCACATTAATCTCTGCTTTTCCAATTGCAGTAAACACGAAAGCATAGGCAGGTTTATCTGTACTGGAGGATTAACCCCTTCTTTAAATGTAATAGTGGCTCCTGAAACTGCTTGTAAAAATAAACCGATCAGAAATAATAGTAAGCCAGTCTTTATAAAACTTTTGTAATCTCCCTCCAACTGGAGATTAATCCGCAGTTTCTTTAAAGATAGAACAAGTCTTTAATACCTCTCCATATGAGCGTGGTGGTCTCCTTTTCCCCGAATACGGGTAAGTATTGGGCTGTGCAGTACAATAATATTTCCTTGACATATTTCTGCCTTTATTTCCAAAATCAAATCCCCTTCTGGGCGAAAAATACCTTTTTTGTCCTAAGACGAAGGTTTCATGCAGTTAAAATTTTTAGCTTCTTCATCCAATTTTTAATAATTTAGGCAGATTTACTCCAAACAGATAACCAGGAGCTTGAACACCACTTGCTCGAACCACACAAGCTTGCAAACCTTGGGTGAAATATGGGCCGAATAGCCATTTTCCTCATACAATAATTTTATAGAAAGAATTTGCACAATAGGCCCTCTTTTTTAAACTTATCCATCTCCCCAAAAGCCATAATGGCAGCAGAATAATTTGTGAGGATTTTTGAACCTCACTTCTTGAGCTCTCATATTTGGGGTCATGGATGCCCAAATCAACGGATAAACCGTAGGCACTTTCAATGAGGCACAATTTCCTGTGCGTTTATAATTCTGATGTTTCAATCATCACAGAATCATGAAGTTGGTGAGAATACCATATATTAATGTTGGCAGCTAGGTTTTCTTCCATAGCCTCACCACTTCCTTCATATATAGCAAATTATTTTGCTATCTCAGGCACATTTGGCCTTTCTTTTATTTTGTGGTGTGTTTTCAAATGCAAATCACCATCAGCAGGGTCTGCCTTCTGCAGCCCTAAATCAATTGGGATTTCATCCCATGAGACTTCCTTCGGCCCAAATCCTGGGTCCGGAGTTCCAACTCCCAATTAGGCCCACAGCCATATCAGAATAATTAAACCCCTCAGGGCTTTTTTGGGAACCTTCTGGGTACTGTGACCCTAGTCTCATAATTTTTTGGAGAACTTTCTCCATATGCTCCATTATTAGTTCCATATAGTTTAATTATCTGGAGGACTTTCAGTATCAGAGTCATCAGAACCACGGGCCTCTCAGATTTCTTTTACATTTTTAGGAGCATTTCTCTCCGTGGTTATAACTTCTGGAGAATCTAGAACTCACTAACGGGTATATCAGCGGCCACCGGTATCGGAACCGGATCCGCACTAGCTTTTTCCCGTATTTTTATTTTCACCCCGGGAAGCTCTCTTTACCCGCAAATTTTCTTTGCCGATTTCTCCATTTCTTTCATTTAATCTGTGCTAAACAGCACTTTAACGTGACTCTGACTTTTTATTTTACTTTATTTTTACTGCTGGACCCACCCAGCGTACGTTAAAAAACATCCCGACTTTGCTGCACTTACCTGCGGGGCCGTTCCGACCGCTGCGAGGAGCTGCTCCTTACTGCAGCTCCTCCTTCCGCCGTCAGCGTCGACGTAATGCCGTTTGCCAGCGTGAGGCGGGTTCTTCACGTAGTCACTCACGTGACTCCGAAGTAAAATGGATATTAGGCGGAGCCACTACTAAGAAGCACTACAGTTGGCTAGTAGGAAATAGCCAATCTTGTTTGCCTTCATTGTCAGGGTATTGAGTATAAAAAATACGAAATAAGAAGTCATGATGTAGCGCTATAGTAGTTTCATTTGGCCACATTTGCAGTTCTGGCCATCCAATTACGCAAGTGATGTGAATGCATTGGAGTGGGTGCAGAAGAGGTTTATCAAAATGTTGCATGGATTAGAAAGTGATAGCTATAAGGAGAGGTTGGATGGACTTCAATTGTTTTCTTTGAAATGCCTGAGCTTGGGGAAATCCTGATAGAAGTATATAAAATTATAGAGAGCACAGATGGGGTGGACAATCAGAACCTTATTCCCAGGATAGAAATATCAAGTGTGTATGAAAAAACTGCAGATGCTGGATTAAATCGAAGGTGGACACAAAATGCTGGAGTAACTCAGCGGGACAGGCAGCATCTCTGGAGAGAAGGAATGGATGACGTTTGGTGGGGACTTATAATACAATCGCATTGATGTCAGGGGAGTGGGCAGGACAGTAAGTTGGGGACAGTAAGACTGGTGGGAGAACTGGGAAGGGGGAGGGGATAAAGAGGGTGAGCAATGGCTATTTGAAGTTAGAGAAGTCAATGTTCATACTGCTGGGGTGTAAGCTACCCAAACCAAATATGAGGTGCTGTTCTTCCAATTTGCGCTGGACCTCACTCTGACAATGGAGGAGGCCTAGGACAGAAAAGTGAGATTGGGAATGGGAGGGGAATTTGAAGTGCTGAGCAACCGGGAGATATATCAAGTACTGGTGGACATAGCTTTAAGATGAGAGGGGAAAGGTTAAAGGAAAGGTTAAAGGAGATATGTGGAGTAATCGTTTTACACTCAGAGTGGTTAATGACTGAAACATGCTGCCTGGATGGCGAAGGAGGCAGATATGTTTGCGACATTTAAGTGATTTATGCAGGGATCAAAAGGATATGAAATATGTGCAGGCAGATATGAGTTAGTCCTTGTGGGCCGAAGGGCCTATTTCTGTGCTGTAATGTTCCATGCTCTATTTTCTATGCTTGCCCTTAACTCTCATTCCCTCATGTTTAAAACCTCCCAGTTACCTGATATCACTTTACCTGCAAACACTTTCGCCCAATCAACTTCTGAAAGTTTCTGTCTAACATATTCAAAATTGGCCTTGCCGTAATTTAGAACATTGACTTTTGGACCGTTTCTATCATTTCCCTTGATCATTGTAAATATCTAATAGATTTTTGGTCACTGGTCACAGCCTCACAATGAACAATTAATTTGCTTGCTCTGCCTTATTTCCCAAGAGGAGGTTGGGCTTTGCTCCTTCTCCGATGTGCACCGATGTGCCTTCCCGAGCCCCCATTCGCTGTGATGGTATTTCAGTCTCAGTCACAGAGGCCGACGTCAGGAAATCCTTCAGAGGGATGAACCCTGGAAAAGCGTCTGGACCTGATGGCATACCTGGTCGTGTTTTAAAAACCTGTGCGGACCAACTGGCTGGAGTTTTTACGGACATTTTCAACCTGTCACTTCTGAGGTCTGAGGTTCCCACCTGCCTCAAAAGGGCATCAATAATACCGGTGCCCAAGAAGAGCAAGGTGACGTGCCTCAATGACTATCGACCTGTGGCACTAACGCCTGTGGTGATGAAGTGCTTCGACAGGTTGATCATGGCGCAAATCAACTCCTACCTTGACAAAAACCTGGACCCACTGCAGTTCACTTACCGCCACAACAGATCAACGATGGACGTGATCTCGCTGGCCCTCCACTCCACTCTGGACCACTTGGACAACAAAAACTCATATGTCAGGCTGTTATTCATTGACTACAGCTCGGCATTTAACACAATTATCCCCTCCAAGCTGGTTGCCAAACTCGCAGAACTGGGTCTCTGCGCATCCCTCTGCAATTGGATCCTCGACTTCCTCATTCACAGACCACAGTCTGTTCGTATTGGTGGAAATGTGTCAGACTCGATAACAATCAGCACGGGAGCACCTCAAGGCTGCATGCTCAGCCCCCTGCTGTACTCACTCTATACTCATGACTGCACCACAGTGCGAACTCCATCATCAAGTTCGCTGACGACACCACTGTAGTGGGACGTATCACTGGTGGGGATGAGTCGGAGTACAGAAGAGAGATCAAGCGACTGTCCATATGGTGCCAGCACAATAACCCGGCCCTCAACACCAGCAAAACCAAGGAACTGATTGTGGACTTTGGAAGGAGTAGGATGGGGACCCACAGTCCTGTTTATATCAACGGGTCGATGTTTGAAAGGGTCAAGAGCTTCAAATTCCTGGGCTTGCACATCTGTGAAGATCTTTCCTGGTCCAAGAACACAGATGCAATTATTAAGAAAGCTCATCAGTGCCTCTACTACCTGAGAAGATTACGGAGAGTCGGTCTATCAAGGAGGACTCTCTCTAACTTCTACAGGTGCACAGTAGAGAGCTTGCTGACTGGTTGCATCGTGGCTTGGTTCGGCAACTTGAGTGCCTTGGAGAGGAAAAGACTACAAAAAGTAGTAAACACTGCCCAGTCCATCATTGGCTCTGACCTTCCTTCCATCGAGGGGATCTATCACAGTCGCTGCCTCAAAAAGTCTGGCAGCATCATCAAGGACCCACACCACCCTGGCCACACACTCATCTACCTGCTACCTTTGGGTAGAAGGTACAGGAGCCTGAGAACTGCAACAACCCGGCTCAGGAATAGCTACTTCCCCACAGCCATCAGGCTATTAAACCTGGCTCGGACAAAACTCTGAACATTAATACCCCTCCATCTGTTATTTAAACTTTATTAATTTATTAATTAATGTGTGTATTTAAGTATACAACTGTAGTCAATGCCTACTATGTTCTGTTGTGCTATGCAAAGAAAGAATTTCATTGTCCTGTCAGGGACACATAACAATAAACTCTTTTGACTCTTTTGACTCTTTGACTCTAGAATGGCCATCTGCATATTAATGAGAAAATCATTCTAAACACATTTAACAAATTCCACCCCACCCAAGCCCCAGTCGATATTTGGAAAGTTAAAATCCCTCACTTTTACAACCTTTTTATTCCTGTAGCTATCTGTGATCTTCCTGCAGATTTCTTCCTCTAACTTCTGCACACATTTGGCGGGGACTTATAATACAATCGCATCAAATTGATCATCTCCTTCTTATTTCTCAGTTCCACTGATATAACCTCACTAGATGATCCCCCAAGAATATACTACCTTTATGTTCACTCTAATCAAAATTGCACTCCCCCTCTTCTCTTGCCCCCTTTCTAATTCCAGTTTATCTTGCATGCCTACATCTGTTTGTATCATGCCAGATACTCTGTATTTTTGACAACATGCTGCTCCTAGCTACTGGCTTATACTGAACCAGATGGTGCACAGCCTGAACATTGCATCAAATCCCAATTCATATCCATTATCAAATCCATGTACTGACTAATTTTCTACTCCACGGCATCATTAACTACTATCTTGAACTTATCCTGTGCCTTTCAAACTCACATCAACAATTTTATTAACTCAGGATTCATATTTTCTTGTTGGATCCTTCCTGGCTTTCAAATGACACACCACAGAAAATCACTTCCTTGCATTCCATGCGGCATGGCTCCTGCTCCATTGCATAACTTTTTTCAACCAACCAGATGCCCTTATCCCTAACCAGTCTGAAGAAGGGTCTCGGCCCGAAACATCTCCTATTCCTTTTCTCCAGAGATGCTGCCTGCCCCGCTGCGTTATTCCAACTTTTTGCATCTATCTTCAGTTTAAACCAGCATCTGCAGCTCCTTCCAAACAGACAACTCTCATTGATTTGATGTGATTATAATTTTTTGTGAAGTGGTGAACAATGGAAAGGGCAGTACTTACTACCCATAACAGCTGGCGAGTTAGACTATATACTGTAAGAGGTCAATCATTGTGGTGCTGACTAGGTAGAAATGGTCTGTTTTTTGGCTAAAGCATCTGAGTGAAGCAGATGCTAAATCATCATATTCCAAAATCATCATATCTTGTATCACTGAATCCTAACTCAACAACCTACTGCATGCTCTTTAATTATCCCCTACATGTCTACAATCAGCATCAGCATCTTACGAACCTTTCAAGTTGTTCTGGACCCGTCAGAACATTTGAATGTTATGTTTTTTCCCTAAAACTCTCTGCCTGGCCATTTCATAGAGTCATAGTCAGATAGTGATATATGTGCAAACAGGCCCTTCAGCCCAACTAGCCCACACCGGCCAACATGTCCCAGCTACACTAGTCCACCTGCCAGAATTTGGTCCATATCCCTCCTAACCTGCCCTATCACAATCACAATAATACTTTACTGGCCAAGCTTGTTTTGCAACATACGAGGAATTTCATTTGCCAAGTCAGTCAAACAATTTGACAAATCAAACAAACCCAAAATACATTTTAACATAAACATCCATCACAGTGACTCCTCCACATTCCACACCATGGTGGAAGGTGAAAAAAAGTTAAAATCTCTTCCCCTCTATGCTCTCCCGTGGTCGGGGGCCTTGAGCCCTCCGTTGACAGGATGATCTTGACTCCCGTAGCCGGCGGTCAGGCCCTCCACATCGGGGCGATCAGCTCCTGCATCGGGGGGATGTCAGCTCCCCGTGCCAGCGAATGGACCTCTTGTCGGGGCTGTTCGAGCCTCTGCATCGTTGCAGCTCTTGACTAGCCTCTCCCAAGACTGCGAGTCTTTGATGGTAAAGTCCGCAGGCCACGGTTGTAGCGATCCCAGGAAAGGGATCTTCTCCGATGTAAGTCCACGCCCCGCAGTGGGGCACAAAGTCAGTCCGAGGAGGCCTCCAGCTCCATGATGTTAGGCCGCAGAGTGACCGGAGATCCGATCCGGAAAACAATCGCATCTCCAGCAAGGTAAGAAACTGATAAAAAGCTTTCCCTCGACCCACTCTCCCTCCCCCCACATAAAACAATCCGGAGAACATTTTCACACACTTTTAACACAAACTAAAAATTAAAAAAAGACGAAAAACCAGACAGTCTGTTGGCGAGCTGCCAATCGTGTGGCGCCCTTGATGGTAGATGTTGAGATAGTCCCTGCCTCTACTACCTCCTCTGGCTGCTTGTTCCATACATCCACCATCCTTTGTGTGAAAAGGTTACCTCTCAGTTTCCCATTAGACTTTTTCCCCTTCATCTTAAACCTAAGTCCTCTTGTCCTCGATTCACCCACTCTAGGCAAGTATCTACTCGATCTATTCCTCTCATGATCTTATATACCTCTATAAGATCACTCATCATCCTCCAGCGCTCCAATGAATAGCGTCCCAGCCTACTCCATTTCTGCCTGTAGCTCAGACCCACTAGTCCTGGCAACATTTCTCTGTCTCACTGCTTTTCTCTCATTCCTGTTCATCTCTGTTCATTCCTGTAAAAAAATCTCTGTGTTTTCAGTTAACTCTTTTTCACTATTGCATATCCACTATCAATTTCTCCTTTCTGTGAAGCCCCGGGACATTTCCTGTGAAATAAATGCAAATTGCGAATGCTTATACGTTTAGAAGTACTTGGTGCATAGACCTGCTCTATATTTGTCATTAAGGCAGCAAGTGTTAACCAAAAACTCCTGGAAATTGGCAAAAGGTGCGATTTCCATGTGTTTTTCTTTAAGGTACACCTGCTAATTATATTGTTGCAGCAAAAAATAAATGTTACCAATTTGTTAACACTTCCTTAATGTCATGCAAGACAAAGTGGATGAGAGATAAGTTTGAGTGAATGACTGATAGAATAAGGTGCAATATAGAATACCATTCTTAGGTTAAGAAAGTCTCACCTGTCATGTGACAATCTACAATGTTTTCTATTTTCAGTGGAATTTGCATTAAGCATGTAGAGATTGATTAATAAGATGATTGAAATGTTATATATTTATATGGTAATTAAATATTGTATTACTTAACAAATCTCTTACCTGCTATTTAGGAGGGTTGTTTGGGTCCTTGAATGGACGTGAGGGAGGATGTGAAGGGATATTGCACCTCCTGTGGTTGTAGGGAAAAGTACCTGGGAAGATAGACACAAAATGCTGGAGGAACTCAGCGGGGCAGGCGGCATCACGGGAGAGAAGGATTTGGTGACATTTCGGGCCGAGACCCTTCTTCAGACCGATGTCAGCGAATGTGTGCTCCAGAGATAAAATGTAGTTGGAGACAGTAAGACTGGTAGGAAAACTGGGAAGTGGGAGGGCATGGAGAAAGAGGGAAAGCAAGGGCTACTTGAAATTGGATGCAAGCTACTGAAGCGAGATATGAGGTGCTGTTCCTCCAATTTGCGCTGGGCCTCACTCTGACAATGGAAGAGGCCCAGAACAGAAAGGTCAGTGTGGGAATGGGAGGAGCAGTTACAGCATTGAACAACCACTACACAGTACCTGGGAAGGGGTGGGTGGAGAGGGTGAGCGGTCTGGAAAGAAAGGTGTATGCTGGGGGAAAGCTGAACGTGGTGGGGGAGGGTGAGCTAAAGCAGGGATGAATAGCGTGTGCTACCTCATTTCATTCCCCTCATCAGCCATCCCTCCCTACTTCAGGTCTTCCATTTTTCTGCTCTCCCCATTCCCATCTATCCACCATCCATCCCTCTGGTTCTACATTTCATTCCCCAGCTTCCTTTCGGATCAGATTTCACGATCCTCACCCCTTTGTCTTCTCCACTTATCACCTCCATACTTGGTTACTATCCCCACCCCTCTCTCCTCCACCTGACTCATCTTTCAATCAATCCCTCCTTACAATCAATCCACCCATCTCCTGCCTCCTCTTACCCACACCTCTCCCTCACTTTTTTTTTACTAGCTATCTCTCATCTAGTCTATTGGTCTGAAGATGGATTCTGACCCAATATAACATGTGTGCTTTTCACTTCAAGGATGCACCTGACTCTAGCAGTTCATTTTTGTTCAAGATTCCAGCATCTGCAGTCACTTGTGTCAGTATTCACATCCGTCCTTGCCCTCAATATTTCTGAAGGCCCAGTGTTTACATTTCTTACACACACAATACACCATTGCCTATAATGGACATTGAAGAATCCTTTGCCTTTCTCCTTTGCCCTGCAGTGTCCTGTATACTGGTATACTCAGCATACATTGTAAAATATGGAATAAAAGTTCTAGACCGAATCCTGTTGAAAATACATTCCAAATTTGCATTAGCTGCTGTACAGAAGGAAAAGCTTTTTCTATTAAGTACCATTCAGCATATTATAAATATGTTGCTCATCATAAAAATATCAGAATATTTATACCAAGCATTGGTGTGGATGAGTTATTTTATTCATAATGTAATTACACCATATAATACATTTGAATCACTTCATAAACAGAGATGAGGAGAATAATCCCCTATGCTCTAATAGCTCAGGTCTGTGAGGCACAGGAATGAGGAGAATAATAATCTGATAAGAAATATGAGTGGTTGAGGATTGTGTATTGTGGGCATGGTTATACGACATGGTGCAGTGAACATAGCTGGATTGATATTTTCTGTACACTGTACAACTGATCTGGAGTTGAACCTTGGTACACACAGCTGGAACAATTGCTTAGGGATGCATCCCTGCCTCAGTTAAAGAGGGCAGGAGATTCATAAACACTTTGAAGTAATTTTCATCATTGTTTTTATGCTGTACTGAGATGCTTATTAGCCCCTTGAGAGTAATATTGGCTTATAGTAGAGGAGCCTAAATTTTGACCTTTGCAATTATTCCCAGTTATGAACTATTCAGGTCATTAAAAATACTTATAGAGTCATTTTGTATAACTTAGAGACTGCATAACTCAGGTACAATAGTACAGTGGATATTGCTATTGGATATTAATCCAGATTCCATAGGTGGGAGTTCAAAGCCTATAGTGGAAATTAGGATGGAATGGAAAACTATTGTTGATTATGCTGATAACAACACAATTTTATTGATGTTAAAAATGCATCTGACCAATTCACTAATATTCCTTTAGGGTGGGAAACCTGTTACTTTCATCCAGCCCTGAAAAAAATATCTGTTCTGCTGGGTTGAAGACATGTTCCAGAATTAGCTACATCTCTTAGTAAGCTGTTGCAGTATGGGGATCGTCTTGACAAATTCCGATATTACTTGCTATGTGCCCTCTTCACAAAAAATGACAAATCTAATTTGCCCAAATATATCCCAATCAGCCTGTTCTTAATCAGCAGCAAAGTACTAAAAGCAACAAAATACAACTACATTGGTTAGTTCTTATTCACCAGTAAACTGCTCACTGATACCTAACTTCGCAGGACTACCTGGGTCCACGGGTCGTTGCAGTCTTTACCTAATCATGGGCGGAGATGATGGGAAAAGTGATGGGAGAATAAAGATCTCAGGCATAAACAAGCCCAATAAAGCCTTAAGACAAGGAGGTTCAAAGGGAAGCTCTCCAATGGTTGGAATCATATTTCATGTAAAAGGAGGATGATTGCGGATGTTGGAGTCAACCATCTCAGCCCCAAAGCATGAGTATAGCAGGCATATATCAGGACAGTCCTGGACCTAACAGCGTTCAGCCATTTTATCAATAGCATTAGTGGCATTGAGTCATACAGCATGGAAACAGCCTTTTGGCCCAACTCATTTTTGCCCCATCGAAGCTAATCACATTTACCTGCATTTGATCCATGTCCTTGTAAATCTTTCCTATCCATGTATCTGCCCGATTATTTCAGTACTTATTAAGTCATAGAACAGGACAACACCCTACCATATCTGCGTGGCTATGATTCCAGTCTTACCAAATCTGTATCATTCTATTCCCTGTGTGTTCATGGAGGGGGGTAGGGGGTGCCGTCGAGTATGGTTGCCCTGCCAGCAGCTGTTAGTCTTTTCACGTTTTAAAATGTTTTTAGTTCGTTAAAAGTGTTTGGTATGGAGGTCTTTCAGTCTTTTTATGTTGGGGGGGGGGGGGGGGGGGGGGGGGGGGGGGGAAGGGGGGAATTACTTTTCCCAGTCCTACCTGGTCGGAGATGCGGCTTTTCGTCGAGCCGTGTTTTCGACCCTTCCTCGCGGCCTACCGGTAGTCTGGAGCGGTGTTTCCTGCAGGGACCGGCAAGGACTTCAGCTCCTGAAGGCGAAGGCACAGCGTTGAGGCACCATCGCCGAGCGGGCGATGCCTTGCCCGGGTCGTCGTGCAGTAGGCTCCGGAGAGCTGTGACCGCCGACTTCAACATTGTGGAGTGGCGGTCTGCGGTCTGTGGTCTCTGGAGCTCCCAGCCGTGGGCGGCGCTGAGTTAGGAACACCGTGGAGCCTGGGATCTCACGGAGGTCGCCAGGGTTGGAGTTTCGACCAGCGCGGCCCGTGGACTTCGGGAGCCGTGGTCATCGGGGAGGAAGCGGCTGCTCCAGACACTCCAGGCCGCTGAGCGTGTTCACCCGATGCCAGAACTCCATCATCCGACGAGTGGGCCTGAAGCATCAGGCTGCCGTAGCGGTGACTGCAGAGGCCTCAATAGGCCCGACTATGGGTGAACTTGGGATGGGACTGGACTTTGCTGCCTTCCCCCACAGTGGGAACCATTGTGGGGGGATGCTTTTATGTTTACCGTTAAATTCTTTGATGTTGTGTCTTATCTTTATTTATGTGCTGCATGGCAAGTCAAATGTTACTACACAAATTGGTGTATGTGATAATAAATGTCCTTTGTCCTTTGTTCTTTGTCCTTTGTCTGCCAGAATGGCTCTTAAATATAGTTATTGTATCTGCCCTCATCACCTTTCCTTGTCCAGGTACCTCCCATTCTATGTGGAAAATACTTGTCTCATATGTTTCCTTTAAACTTTGCTCCTCTCACCTTAAGCCTATGTCCTCTAGTATTTGACAATTCCATCCTGGGAAAAAGACTCTGACCATCTACCTTATCTATGACGTTATACATTTCAATAGTAAGTCATAAGTGAGGTTTGGGATATTGTGTTGTAAGTCATGTCACTATTTCTAAAATGCGTAAGTCCAATCATCTCACATTGACCTGTAATGGCCTTATCTTTGTCAAATTCCCAACCATGAATGTCCAAGAGCAAGGGTTCCCAACCTGGGGTAAATTTTGCCTACCACAGGGGGGGTCAATTTGATGATTCTGGATTTGTACATATTTTTTCTCATTGACTGACTGTGTTTGGTTCTGGAATCAGTTCATCATTAGTTGTTCATAAATAAGTGAAATAACGTTGTTATGTGCTATTAAAGTTGCCAGGGGTAAACAGGACAAAAAAAGGAACCCCTGTCCTAAGTTCTTGGGTTAATTGTGAACCAGAAATATAACTCAATAACAAGATGACAAGGCAGGAGGAATGCCTCCGCATATAAATCCCTCTTCATTTGGACTTGGTAAGTTATCACTGTTTCCTTCACTGTAGCATAGTCATTATTCCAATTTATCAACATTGAGTGAGTACCTTCTCCAGGCAGAGTGCAATTATCAGGATGGCTGCCACTGCAGTATTTTAAGGCACTTGAAGATGCCATAACTTCTGGCCTTGTTGTGACCCTAGATCTTATTAACTAATTAGAATAAAAACTACCTAGTACTGAAAATATCGAAACATAGAACATAGGAGCAAGGGTCATTCAGCTCTTGGTGTTAACACTGCCATTCATTACAATCATATCACATTTTCTTGTCTAACTGTGTCGCCACTTTCATGTGTTGCGGCTGTAAATTATTGGGGGAGGGAGGGACATTGCAAGTTGCTGAATTGTATGTGCCAGCCCTAAATTCAACAGTCAATTTTAAAAGAGATTAGAACTAATGCATGGTGAAAAATGTATAGAACTATGGAATGAAAGCAAATCAGTGGGAATGTTTGGATAAGATTATCAGAGAGCTAGTAAGGAATAAAATATCAAATGGCCTCCTTCTGTGCTTTAACTTTCTTAACACTCTTTAATTTAAAGTACAAGAATTAACCTAGTGCAATGTGCAGTCTTTCTTAAAAACGAGAACAGACCAAATTCAGCAGTTTCCTAATCATGTATTTTCTGTGCTAACAAGAGAATAATTCTCCATGGGACTCCTATGAATAGAACATTGTAGACTGCAATGAGATCTGAGAGTCAACAGCCCCTTTTCCCTCGAAAAATGCTTTATTTTGAAGAAGGCAAACAATCAAAATATTTAGCACTTGTGGGAACCTGATGTCAGCTGAATGGTGGTTTTGAATTAACCTTATAATTTGCTCACCCTGATCGTGGAAACTGCACAGATATGTGGATAGGAAGGGTTTAGAGAGGTAAGGGACATATACTGCAAAATGGTACTCACCTAGGATGCCAATTTGATTGGTATGGGCCTGTTTGCATGCTGTACAGCTCTATGACTCTGAGGTGGAAATGACAAAGTTACAGTGGCTTGCAAAAGTGTTCATACCCCTTGAACTTTTCCACATTTTGTCATGTTACAACCACAAACGTAAATGTATTTTATTGGGATTTTATGTGATAGACCAACATAAAGTGGTGCATAATTGTGAAGTGGAAGGAAAATGATACATGGTTTTCAAATTTTATTACAAATAAAATACTGAAAAGTGTGGCGTGCAAAAGTATTCAGCCCCCCTGAGTCAATACTTTGTAGAACCACCTTTCACTGCAATTACAGCTGCAAGTCGTTTGGGGTATGTCTCTACCAGCTTTGTACATCTAGAGACTTAAATTTGTGCCCATTCTTCTTTGCAAAATAGCTCAAGCTCAGTCAGATTGGATGGAGAGCAATTTTCAAGGTTTGCCAGATATTCTCAATTGGATTTAGGTCTGGACTTTGACTGGACCATTCTAACACATGAATATGCTTTGATCTAAACCATTACATTGTTGCTCTGGCTGTATGTTTAGGGTTGTTGTCCTGCTGGAAGGTGAACCTCCGCCCCAGTCTCAAGTCTTTTGCAGACTCTAACAGGTTTTCTTCCAAGATTGCCCTGTATTTGGCGCCATCCATCTTCCCATCAACTCTGACCAGCTTCCCTGTCCCTGCTGAAGAAAAGCATCCCCACAGCATGATGCTGCCACCACCATGTTTTACAGTGTGGATGGTGTGTTCAGGGTGATGTGCAGTGTTAGTTTTCCGCCACACATAGCATTTTGCATTTAGGCCAAAAACTTCAATTTTGGTCTCATCAGAACAGAGCACCTTCCTCCACATGTTTGCTATGGCCCCCACATGGCTTGTGGCAAACTGCAAACGGGACTTCTTATGGCTTTGTTTCAACAATGGCTTTCTTCTTGCCACTCTTTCATAAAGGCCCGATTTGTGGAGTGCACGACTAATAGTTGTCCTGTGGACAGATTCCCCCACCTGAGCTGTGGATCTCTGCAGCTCCTCCAGAGTTACCATGGGCCTCTTGGCTGCTTCTCTGATCAATGCTCTCCTTGCCCGGCCTGTCAGTTTAGGTGGACGGCCATGTCTTAGTAGGTTTGCAGTTGTGCCATACTCCTTCCATTTTCGGATGATGGATTGAACAGTGCTCTGTGAGATGTTCAAAGCTTGGGATATTTTTTTATAACCTAACCCTGCTTTAAACATCTCCACAACTTTATTCCTGACTTGTCTGGTGTGTTCCTTGGGTTTCATGATGCTGTTTGTTCACTAATGTTCTCTAACAAACCTCTGAGACCTTCACAGAACAGCTGTATTTATACTGAGATTAGATTACACACAAGTGGACTCTATTTACTAATTAGGTGACTTCTGAAGGCAATTGGTTGCACTGGATTTTATTTAGGGGTATCAGAGTAAAGGGGGCTGAATACCTTTGCACGCCACATTTTTCATTTTTTTACTTGTAAAAAAATTTGAAAACCATGTATCATTTTCCTTCCACTTCACAATTATGCGCCACTTTGTGTTGGTCTATCACATAAAATCCAAATAAAATACATTTATGTTTGTGGTTGTAACGTGACAAAATGTGGAAAAGTTCAAGGGGTATGAAAACTTTTGCAAGCCACTGTAAGTTGAGCATTTGATCCCTCATATAGGATCTTCCTACGTTAGCCTCGGAGACTGATCACAGTGCCATCGGTGCCTGTGGAGGGCCATAAAAGTACATTGATGTTCTCCCTTTCGAAGTGAGCTGAGAAAGCATTAAGCTCATCTCAGAGAAAAGAGAATTCATTCTGAATTCTGGAACTGATTAAGGATGTGAAGGCTTCTTCAAAGAATGTATCATTAGGTTAACATGAAGTCGATAGCACACTGGGGCTTTAGGCCTGACACATCAGTAACTACAATGTTCCAGTGATCAATTGGATTACTTTGAAGGCTCAACAATTTAAAATGTTTTATAATTAAAATGATCTTATCCAGCAAATGCACAAAGAAAACAAATTCTTGGTTTCTGTACCTTTCAAGTTCTAACATGTGCTTACATCTGTCCTTCTTAATACACATCATCCTGCCAATAATAAGAGCATGTGTTTCAGAAACACTTGATGACATGCCCTAAATCCTTTGAAAGTGTCTATTTAAATCTGCAAACACTTCTCCCAAGCAAGAGTTTGTGACCTAAATTTTCTTGAATTCTTTTAGTTTTATTAAGTCACATTTGTCCTTGCAGTTGTTATAGATGATGTTCAAAAGCTGAAAGCAGGAGACTAGTCACTCTTTTTTTCTGTTGCACCTCATTATTTTTTGTTTAAATTGGAAAATATTTTTCTATAAAGTTGTCCAATTATTATAACCCTTTATTCCTGAAGTTGTCCATAGCTTTCATGTTCTGGCCCAAACACTGACTTGCTTCTTTCTTTCTTCAATGCACATACAGAGATGAAATTCTTTTTTTTTCATATTTGTGTACCTACATGATATTCCATTTGTAACATTACAGAATAATTTGTACATGGACAGCAAATTATACTCGGAGTCATCAATGGGATTTATCTGATTGTACATTGTTATGTATTACTCTTGGATGTAAAAATTAATAAAGGAAATTTCCATGTATCCAGAAACAGATTCAACAATGCCTGATGTGCAACATCTCCACACAGCATCTGCTTGTCACATCTGATGCATAATAAACCACAAAAGACTGGACCATAAAAATGCTGCTTGCGTGAATTCATAAAAGATAAAGGAAAGAATTAGCAGCACAAACAGAAATTAAAAAAAACAATGGACCTCAGCCAAGAGAATCTGGATTTACAGTAGAAGCACCAGTTTGTTGAAGAATAATTCTCACCACCGTGTCCCTCAAGGCTGAATTCACAGCCCCTTACTATATATACTCCCTATACGCTCACGACTGTGCATCCAAATTCTGCTCTTGCACTGTTTACAAGTTATCAGATAACACCACCATAGTGGGGTGGATCTCAAAAAATGAGACTGAGTACAGGAAGGAGATGGAGAACTCAGTAGCATAGTGTCAAGACAACAACCTTTTCCTCTATGTCAGCAAAACAAAGGAACTGGTAATGGACTTCAGGTCACAGGATGGTGTACACGTCCCAGTCAGAAACTTTGGTTGAGAGCTTTATGTTCCTATGTATAAATATCCCAAAAATTTGGCCTGGTCCCACAACATTGACAACAAAGCCAAGGATGCATACCAATGCCTCTACTTCCTCAGAAGGTTAAGGAAATTCAGCATTTCTCAAAGAAACTTACCCATTTTCTGCAAATGCACCATAGAAAGGATCCTATCCAGATACATCAGATCTTGGTATTGCAACTGTTATGCCGAAGACCACGGACAATTGTAAAGAGTTGTGACAACAGCCCAGTCCATGACGCAAACCAGCCTCCCCTCCCATTGATTCCATCTCTTCATCATGCCATCTCAGGCAACCACCCAACATAATCAATGCCTACTCATATCCCGTTGGGCAGAACGTACAAAAGCTTGAAAGCATGTACCACCAGATTCAAGAAGAGCTTCTTCTCCGCTATCATCAGACATTTGAATGGACCTCTTATATGCTAAGAATGAATTCCTTATCTTTCAATCTACATCGTTGTGGCCCTTGCATTGTTTTTTAATCTTAACTTTCACTGTAGCTGCAACACCATACTCTGTATTCTGTTTATTTTCTCTTTTACGCTAATGTATGGTACGAATTTCCCAGATATCAGCAAAACAAGGTTTTTCACTCTATCTCAGTACATTAATAAACCAATACCAACGCCACAATCTTTTACTGTGGATCATTGTAATTGTTTTATTATGGCTACATGTGATGAACATGAATAAGAAAATATATCTTTTTCACATTTATATTGCATTCTCAGTCCACCCAGTTTGAACGAGGTACTTTTTTTTTCTCTCTAGGCTGTTCACCATCTGTAGCCATAGTAAATCAATTTCAGATTTGCATTGAAAGTTTTTATAGCACTTATAACAAAAAGTGTTTTTTTGACCTTTTCCCCAACCCTCGACCACATTTCTATATATTTCTATACATATTTCATATTTGTACTCCATTTCTTTTAAAGCAGAACAACTCAATAATTCATGTAGGGGTATCAACAGCCATAAAACTTTGCCCGGATCGTGTTCAGTTGCCTTAGAATTACATGCTCGTTTTGTGCTGAACATATTATTTCTCCTCTGTATCCAAGCAGGGGATGAAAAATGTGTCATTTATTCACACTTAGCAGAGAAATTTATAACCATTGGTAAAATCTGAAATTTGCTTTTATTAAGGCTAAAGGCAAACTCTTTGGACTTGGAGATAAGCATATTCCACTTATTAACATTTCACATTCAGTAAGCCAGCCTCCAGAATTATTGCTACTTTTGGGAAATTAAAGGACTCAAAATCTCATGATTCAAAGTAAGTTAATGAGACATGTGGGGAATTTTGTACCAAAATATAACACACATAAACTAATCCCTTATTAGAGACTTAAAATTATATTTCTAACAAGATTTATCTGTACTGGATTTCTGAGACAGTGTGCTTCCATCACCATGAACTATTGATGCTCAAAATTAGCCACTGGTGTTGATAAACAGAAAGAAAGCTATTGAAATTGCTTCTTTACTGAACTCCTTTCCTTTCAGACCTTAACATAAATGACCTTTTTCTCGAGTTCCACAAAATTGATAATGGTCCAAAAATATGTTTGTGTTCAGCATACGCGTTTGAACCTCAAATTTAAATTAAAAAATGATCCTACTCCTTATCATCGAACAGGGCTTCTGTGAGTAAATTGAACATCTGCTACAGCCTTCCAGCCCTCTATTACTCATTGGATCTCATTTAAATTCCACTGGTAAAAATAACCATAAATACAATGGAAACTTAACTGCAACATTCACTCTGTTTCTCTCTCACAGATGCTCATACGTTCATAAGTTCATAAGTTATAGGAGTAGAATTAGGACATTTGGGCCATCTCGTCTACTCCACCATTCAATCATGGCAGATCTATATTTCCCTCTCAATCCCATTCTCCTGCCTTCTCCCCATAAGCTCTGACGCTTACATGCTGCATGTGTTGCTATTTCCAACATCTTCTGATTTTATCTCCTACTTCCATAATTTGTATTATGTTGTTTTTGGCCATTATCATATCTGACAGGGTACAGGTTGATTAAAAATCTCGTGTAATTAAACGTTTTCATGAAATTTTGTTTGATTTAATAGCAGAAATGAAACTTATTTAATTTAATCAATCTGGCGTAACATGTTTACATAACCTGACATTTAAAAATATTTCTGGCATATTTTTTAAAGAAAAATACAGCTGGAACATAGACCAATGACTGAGATATGTCTTAATGGAAGTTAACAATGAAATATGAGGCCCTGATATTTGATTAAGGTTTGGTCAACCTAATAAACATTGTGCTTGGAATTGTTCTGCTTTTAAATTGTCCGTCTAAAAATATAACGTTTTTTTTTGCTGTTTAGGACAAATGCTTAGTGTATGATTAATTGTTATTGATAATAAGCCATTTAATTGTAATACATTTGTAAATGTCTATCATTTAATGCAATGAACCCCTTTACTTTGAAAATTAATTGAGCATTCCTTTGCTAACAGTTGGCCATATTAGTCTAACTCATTGCAAGTAAGCATCTATTTATGATTAGTACAGCTGCCTGAGGTAAAGGAGTGAAGACAGGAGAAAGGGGTTAAGAGGGAGATATAGATCAGCCATGATTGAATGGCAGAGTAGATGATGGGCCAAATGGTCTAAATCTACTCCTATACCTTATGACCTTATGATCATATGATTTATAGCATTGTTTTTTGTTGTTGTTTTTTTTGTTTATTTTTGTTAGAAGTAAGTACAGTAGTGTGATACTTAAGTACCTAATACATGCATACATATTTCCATTCTTGTGCAACTTCGTTCTTTTGATTTAATCATAAAAAGAACAAATTGTTTTGCTGTTATTAGACCGTAATTAAGAAAAGCTTCTTGGAATATAGTCAGTTTACTTCCCTCTTCCATTGATCCAAAGATAATCAGTTCTGTATTGGGGTTCAATTTTGTGTTAAAAAATAGTTCTGTAAAAATTCCAAAAATTTCATTCCAAAATTTATACAGTTTTATACAAGAGACAAAGGAATGTGCTATAGTGGCAATTTGAGTTAAACATTAGTCGCAGATGGGGGAAACATTTGAAAATATTTTATTCAGTCTAGTTTTCGAATAATATAGTCTATGTAAAATTTTAAATTGAATTAGGTTATGTCTTACATTAATTGAGCATTTATTTACATATAATATTTTTTTTTTCTATCATTCGGAATTTTTATCAATAACTCTTGTTCCCAGTCCCTTCTAATTGCCTCTGTCATTGGTGTTTCTATATTTAGAATTGTATTATATAAGTAAGATATTAAATTGCTTGATTCTGCCTTTCTATTCATTCCTTCCTCCAATATATCTGGAGTTAAAGTTTGATATCCTTGTATATATTTTTTCAAATAATCTTGAATTTGAAGATATTTGAAATATTGATTACTTTTCAAATTATATTTTAGTTGTAATTGTTGGAATGATAAAAGTTTTCCCATTTCATACATATCTCCCGTTGTTTTAATTCCTATTCTTTCCCAATGGATAATCGTTTTATCAATAATGGATGGTTTGAATGAAGGATTATTAGCTATTGGAGAAAGAAGCGATAATTTTCTTAATTTTAAAGTTATTTTTATTTGTTTCCAAATTCGTATTATACTGTGAATAATTGGAATCTTCTTATATATTATATTGTTTAGTTTCATCGGGGAAAGAAGGATCGCTCCTATATTATAAGGGGAACAATCCTCTTTCTCCATTCTCATCCAATCTACCTGTTGGGCAGAACTGTCCAACCAATAGATTATATTTTTAATTTTCACTGCCCACTAGTAATGCAATAAGTTAGGAAGTGTCAGTTCCCCTGATTCTTCAGATTTACACAAGTGTTTTTTTTTTAATTCTGTGTCATTTATAATCCCATATGAAGTTTATAATATCAGAGTCTAGTTTTTTAAAGAATTTTTTAGGTAAGTATATTGGTATTGATTGAAATAGGTACAATATTTGTGCTAAGAAGATCATTTTTATGGCCTTTATTCTGCCTATTAAGGACATCGGCAGTGTTTTCCAAAATTTAATCAACCCATTTAATTTAGTTAATAAAGGCATATAGTTTGCGTTGAGTAATGATTTATATTTCCTAGTGATTTGGATGCCCAAATACTTAAATTTTTCTGTTGCAATTCTAAAGGGGAATTTCAACAAATGTGTCGGCTCTTGAGGTTTTATCGTCATAATTTCGCTTTTGTTCCAATTGATTCTATATCCTGAAAAAGAACCAAATTCCTCTATTAAGTTTAGTATATTTGGTATGCTAATTTGCGGAATTTGTAATATATAGTAATATGTCATCTGCATATAATGAAATTTTATTATTTGAGTGTTTAGTATTATATCCATAAATATTCGGATGACTTCTTATACTTTCTGCTAAAGTATATTGGTATTGATTGAAATAGGTACAATATTTGTGCTAAGAAGATCATTTTTATGGCGTTTATTCTGCCTATTAAGGACATCGGCAGTGTTTTCCAAAATTTAATCAACCCATTTAATTTAGTTAATAAAGGCATATAGTTTGCGTTGAGTAATGATTTATATTTCCTAGTGATTTGGATGCCCAAATACTTAATTTTTTCTGTTGCAATTCTAAAGGGGAATTTCAACAAATGTGTCGGCTCTTGAGGTTTTATCGTCATAATTTCGCTTTTGTTCCAATTGATTCTATATCCTGAAAAAGAACCAAATTACTCTATTAAGTTTAGTATATTTGGTATGCTAATTTGCGAATTTGTAATATATAGTAATATGTCATCTGCATATAATGAAATTTTATTATTTGAGTGTTTGGTATTATATCCATAAATATTCGGATGACTTCTTATACTTTCTGCTAAAGGCTCTATCACTATTGCAAATAGCAGGGGCGATAGTACGCACCCCTGCCTATTGCCCCTTGCTAATTGGAATTTTGGGGATAATATATTATTAGTCAGTATTCTAGCCGTCGGCTTATCATATAATAATTTTACCCATGAGATAAAGTTATCTCCCATGTTAAATTTTTGCAATACTTTGAATAAATATTGCCAATTCTACTTGATCGAAAGCTTTTTCTGCATCCAATGAAATAATTGCTAGTTCTTCTTCAGTATTATGTGAGTACATTATATTAGACAGCCATCTCAAATTGTTAAAAGAGTACCTCTTTGGTATAAATCCTGTTTGGTCCGGGTTTATTAGTTTGCTAACAAATTTACTCAATCTTCTCGCTAGGGTCTCTGCTAATATTTTTTGATCTGTATTCAGGAGTGCAATAGCTCTATATGAGCCTGGGTCTTCTAGATCTTTATCCTTTTTTGGTATAAGTATAATCATTCACTCAGTTAAATGTTCTGGTAGTTTATTTTCTTTAAAAAGCGTATATATATAAATCTTGCAGGCGTGAGAAATTATCTCATAGAATCTTTTATAGAATTCATTACTAAAGCTATCTGGTCCTGGCATTTTGCCATTCTTCAACAAATTTATTGTTTCTTCTATTTCCTGTAGTGTAATCTGGGCTCCTAATCCCTCTTGTTCCACCATATTTACTTTTGGAAAATTGCAATTGTCTAAGAATTTCTATTTTGAGTATTATTTGCAGAGGTTTTCGATGTATATACATTTTGATAAAATTGAGCAAATCTTTTATTAATATCTTTAGGTAGTGTTAGTAATTCCCCTTTGTCTGATTTAATTTTAGTAATCGTATTTTCTGTTTCCCGTTTTTTCAGTTGGCATGCTAAGAGTTTATGTGGTTTATCACCAAATTTGAAATTTTCTTGTTTTATAGTTTGAAATAATCTTATTATTCTCGCCGATAAAATTTTATTTAATTTATATTTTAGTATTGTTATCTTATTATGTTTATCTATAGTTGGTTCTTTAGCATTTTCTAAATCTAATTGTCTAATTTCTTGTTCTAACTGCAATTGTTCAGTGTTATTTTTTTTATTTTGGAAAGCTTGATATGAGATTATAGTTCCTCTAATAAATGCCTTAAATGTTTCGCATAATAAGGAGGGTGAAATATCTGGTGTATCATTTGTCTCAAAAAAGAATCCCATCTGCTCTTTTAAATATGTACATCCTTGTGAATTGTTTAAGATTTGGGGGTTAAACCTCCAAAACGATTTTTTATCAGGCATGCCATCTAATTTTAAAGAAAAAGTTAGTGGGGAATGATCAGAAATAATACTATTATGATATTTAGAATTATATGTATATGGAATTAGTTTTGTGTCCACTAAGAAGTAATCAATACGTGAATATGTTTTTTGTACCGTTGAATAAAATGAATATTCCCTACCTACTGGGTTAGCGATCCTCCATACATCTGTTATGTTGGTATTTTTCATGTATGTATTTAGGAGTTCACTAGTTTTAGATTTTATGTTAATCCTTTTTTGTTTTGCTGATTTATCCAGATATGGATCTAAAACACAATTCAAATCTCCCCCTATTATCACATTTTGATAGTTAAATTCTGTAATTGTATCCAAAATTTTACTAAAGAATTGGGGGTTGTCAAAATTAGGAGCATAAATATTTATCAAAGTAAGTGGAGTAGAATAAATTTCTCCCGTGACTATGACATACCTCCCCTCTTTATCTGCTATAGTATTCTTTAATTTAAATGGTATACCTTTACGAATGATAATAGCCGTACCTCTAGATTTAGAAGTAAATGAAGAGTAGTAAGTTTGCCCAATCCAATTTATCTTCAATCTTATCTGTGTTTGATATTTCAAATGCGTCTCTTGTAAGAAAATTATGTCACTGTTTAAGGCTTTTAAATGGGCAAATATCTTACCCCTTTTAATTGGTTCATTAGCGCCCCTTATATTCCAACTACAGAACGTGATTCCTCCAGTTTTCTTTTGTTTATCGTCTTGCATTATGAATCATGTTAATACCTTTGCTTCATATGGTGCAACCAAGAGCCTCATAACTCTAGGTGGAGGATGGTCATCCCCAGCTGTTAAGTTTTGTTGGCATCTCCCCTTCAGAATAGACCTTGAAAAAGACCAGAAAGTGTAGAGTCGTGAAAAGATACTTAACAAATAAAAAGTGATATTATAATATCCAAAAATAAAGATATTATAATTAAAAACAGACCACCAACAGGTGGTAGAAAAATTCTTATTGACTTCCGTAGATGTTTTTATATGTTTCGCTCTGCTCCCTTGACCAGTTATTATTAATTGGAAGAGAGAGTGATACAAAGTTCAGAAATATACATATAAAATAAAATGCACTACAATAGATTGATTAGAAATAGATCTTCAAAGAGAAAAAACAAAATAAAAAAAGAGTTTCCGAGTATATACTTAGATATAACAGTAATTTTGTTAATTATATATCCATATCTATTGATATGCCTAGCTCTATTACAATTAAGTCTCAAACTTTTGTATCAGACCCCAGCAGGTTCCAAGGGGTTAACCAGATTCAGACCCTTGGGTAACTTCCAAGCGTCTGAGTCTCCTCCCCACTCTTTGCGCGCAATTCAGACTAAATCTACTATATCCATAAAATTTGTTAGTATGTTATTAGTACTTATCAATCATATTTAACTTGTTATTCTTATATTTAGCAAGTAATTAACATCATGAAATAAACATCAGCCATTATTAAGCTATGCCTTAATATTACACAATTTTATTAATTATATTTTATGTTAGTATGTAATTGTGTGTTTCTTAAATCATAAATTTCTATATACAAGTCCACTGATAATATTTTTCCATATTCTCAAGTTATTTTCCCCTCCACAATTTTTCTTCTTTGTCAATCCTTTGTTGAAGTGAAACATAAAATGCGACCTTGAGTTAACATTCCAAAGATAAAATGCTAGACAACGCCTCGAGGAAAGTTGTCCATCTTAACCAGAGCAGTATTTTTTGTATGTTAAAAAAAAAGAAACACAGTTCTTTCTTCGTCGTTTCTCATGATCTCCTTTGTGATAGTTTGTGCATAATTAAATGCCTCTTTGTGCATAATTAAATGCCTCTTCTGGATCCGTGAATGCACGTTCAACATGGTTATAAGTAATTTTCAATTTCGCGGGATATACTATCCCACATCTTACTCCTGAGACCTCTTTCAGTAGCCTTCTCGTGTTTGTAAACTTGTCCCTCTTTTCCATGACTTCAGCTGGAAAATCACGGGAGAATCTTAGTTTGTCTATTTTCAAACATCAATTTCACACCATATGGAATTGTTTTCATAATTCCTTCCAGGGTTGAAATGTCATTGAATTTCAGAATAATCTGTCTTGGGGGGGCAGTTGGGCTTGCTTGAACCTTACGTCGGACCCGGTGAACCATATCTATTCTCGGGGCTTCAGGCAGCTTAAGCACTTGTTTGAGTAAGTTGGCAGCAAACTCCTGAAAGTTTTGCCCACTCTCCTTTCCTTCTTTTACTCCAACTATCCTCAGATTTTGTCTTCTTGATCTTGCTTCCAAGTCCGTACATTTATGCTTCATTTTAGCAAGCTCCCTCCCAGTGCTTTCTTGTTCCTTTTTTAGTCTCTTTATCTCCTTAGCCATCTCAGTTATCGTATTATCCATTCCTTCCATAGCCGCCTCAGTAGACTTTAACATTGCGTCCAGCTTTTTATTACAGTCCTTATCAACCCGCTTAATTTTTTTGATTAAATCCTCCTCAACCTCAATCACACGTTTGGTTAAGTCATCAATTTTCCCCAACAGCGTATCATTATCTTGTTTAATTTTTTCAGAGAGGCTTTTGTCCAGTGTGACATTCCCATCTTGTATCACTTTAGAAATAACTTCAGTGACTGAAGTTAATACTGACTTTTCCAATTGTTCCATATGCACTCTTTGTTCCTCCATTGAGGTCATTTCTGTAGAAAGATTTCGAAAGTCAGCTTCTTCTTCTGAGCTTCCAGCTGATGCTTGAGGGGATTGGGGAGTCTTTCCAAGTTTTTTCAAGTAGTCTCTTGTGGCAGGTCTTGAAGCAGGTTTTACAGGCTTCTGGTGAGGATTCACTTTTTTCATTTAAAACTGCTGTTATTCTCTGTTATCAGCAGAGTTTCTGATAACACACAATTAAATAGCAGCTCTGGTAGTATATTTTAGAACTCCCCCGTCTTCCAGCTCGTATTTTAGCACATTAAAACATTCTTTCGGGAGCAGAGCAAAACAGGAGTGTCTCTCACCCCACCATTGACGCCGCCGGATTTATAGCATTGTAACATGCAGCAGCCATTGTTCAAGTTCAAGTTCACATTTATTGCCACATGCACCTATTACTGAACAGTAGAATTTGATTTACCATGCAGACATACAATCAAAAAGAGCACAATACACGATAGAATATAACATGAACAATGTTATATAGTGAAAAATGTTGATTCCACTGTGGTGGAAGGCAATAACGTTCAGTCAGTTCTCCTCTTTTGTTCATCCTGGTTGGTGCCATGAACCCTCCGTAGACACCGCTACGGACAGCCGGATTGAAGAGTCATTCCATGATTCCTCTGGTTGGCAGAGAAGTTTATACAACTCTCACTGCTGACAATTTACAGAAGGCTTGTAACCTAAACTAGATGAGAATTCAGAAAATGTATACTTGAATGCCAATCTGAGTAATTTGCGCTGGAAACGTTTACATAGCATATAACTCTTGTACACATACCTGCAGAAAAAGCAAAGCAAACAGTAACATCACTAATGAGATTGGATGGCTGTGCAATAAGGGCAGTTTCCACTCCTTCACCATCTATGCTGCTCAATTGTACATGTTGGAGGACTGGGCTATAGACGGCGAGGGGCAGGAGAGAACAATACTCCCCCTCCTCTGATAAGGTGATAATGAGTCTAATGTTTTAATGGTGGAAAACTATTCATGTGGCAGCAGCATCATTCGAGCTAATACAGATGGCAGTTGGTATTGAGATATAGCGTGGTCCTATTTCTGTGCAGCAATAAACCACAATTAAAAGAATGTACACCAGACAATCTAAGACACTGTAATACAAGGGAAAAGTGGTTGCATTTGTGAAAGTAGGCCTTGGGAGATATGTTGACAATTGACAAAAAACAAACTAGCCTGGTGGGTCTATGTATTCTTGTTTTGAAATATTATCTGGTCACTTTCCAGATGGCGATTGTCACTCTGCCTGATGTATGCTCTTCAGCAGTGAATTTCTGAGCTCAAAACATTGTGTTAAGGGAACTTTGTCTGTTTTGATTCTTGATCATGAAGCCACAGGCACTGTCAATCTCAATCTCTTCTCTATTCTTGAAAACTCTGTTAGTGCAAGAGCAGAGTGCAGCAGATGGTGTAAATCTAAAACACAAACGGAAAATGTTGGAAATACTCAACAGGTCAGACCACGTTTATAGGAAGAGAAACAGAGTTAATGTATCAGGTTGGAAACCCTTTGTCAGAACACGGAAGGAGACTAACTAAGCTCTTTAAGTTGCAGGGAGGGTGGGGAGGGGGAATATCACTGATGGGGAAAAATTGGAGTGACCATGAGGATATGCTGTAAGCTGAATGGATAATACACAGTTGGTCAGGCAATACCCAACAATTATGCGAACATTAATTTTGTAATATTTGGTCAGTCAAATAGAAAATGAAACGCTGATAATCTAATGCCTCATTATTTGGAAATCGCAGTGGTTCGGCATGTGGTTCACCAGCTTCTGTTTCACGTATTCCTTTAAACATGCTGGGTCCCAATTCTGTAGTCCTAAGCCCCAAGTCAGAAGAAGGGTCTCAGCCCACACCGCCACTTATTCCTTTTCTCCAGAGATGCTGCCTGACCTGCTGAGTTACTCCAACTTTTTGTGTCTATCCCCAATTCCAATGCTGTCTTTAAAGATACTGGGTTGACTATAAAATTAATTGTACCATTGTTTAACATCTAAAAAAAGAAATAAAAACCCAATCCGAAACACTGCCTCTCCATCCCCACCACACATTCTACCTGATCTGCCGAGTTCCTCGAACACTTTGTGTTTTGCTCAAAATTAAAAAAGTGTTGGTGTAAATAAGCTCTTCTAAGCTTCCCCTCAGTCTAGTTCAGTCAATAAAACATGGATTCAAGCACTGGAACAACTAAACTTTATTTTTGGATAGAACAACAAATTCCCCTATACGATATCTAAACAACCGCGGGTTCGATCCTTGTATTTGCCTGGCCAAGCTCTTCAGCCTTGTGCAAGCAGAAACAAACCAAAAGGTCACACAGTCCCAAGCGCTCTTCCAGAAGATCGACAAAGGACCTCGTGGGTGTTGCCTTTTATAGGTCCCCGAACCTTGAGGGGCCGAACTACAGAGAGGTGGTCTATTTACAATCCAATCAAACATATTAATTACAACAATACATTATTGACAGTTACACAGACCAATAACAGAATCTCCCTTACATTGTTGCAGGAGTAGCTTCCAGAAGAAGAAACTTAACTTGAATAATGCAACATTTGCCCTGGAATCCAAACAAACCGGCCAGGGGCTTAACACTTTAACCAATCGGCAAACAGCAGTGTAACTGTCTAGCAACATTATTAACAATATTTACAAGGCTCTTGCAGTGATCCAATCAACTTTATGTATTTAAGTTTGTTTGCAGAGTTTATATACATTTTATTAATTAAGGGGAAATGGGGAGAACACATGGATCCCTCACCATCCTGCATATCATTCTAAGGCTCAGACTAATCGGCGCCATCCAAAGCCTGTAATTTTCCACTGACAAAGGTCAAGCAATCCTGACAAATGCAGGGATCCTCCATTTTATGGTGTCTTTATTTTGGTCAATATTAACATTAGGTATTAACAAGAGTAACATCCAATGGTCCAGATGATCTGCCAGTCCATTCCCATCAAAATCCCAAAGCAGGCAGATGCTCAGGGTTTTACTGCACTTCTAATCCTCTCATATGGATCAGTGGCTTCCAAGCAAGACCTTCCTCATATCATCGGGTTACTTTTACAGTTATGGTGCTGAAGATGCTGAAGATGTACCTACCTAAGATTAAATTTGGCATATTGTATCCAAAGACCGATTTTAGACACTATCTGCTAATTATCATAATTTAGACATTTGGAGGTGCTAACTAGAATCAGTCTGGTTTAGTTTAGAGCATGGAAACAGGCCCCTCAGCCCGCCGGGTCCGTGCCGACCAGCGATCCCCACACATTAACACTATTCTACACCCACTAAAGGGCCTGTCCCACTGTGGCGACTTAATTTGCGAGTTTAGAAGAGTTTTCCCTTGACTCAAACTCACAGCATGGTCGACACATGGTCCTCGGAGGTCCTAGGAGGTCACCGGAACTCTCCTTCATGCTCAAGGGAAGTTCCCGCATACTCGCGGCCTCAGTTTGGTCGAGAACATTTTTCAGCATGTTGAGAAATTTTCCTCGAGTAAAAATTGGTCGGCATGATTCTTTTGAACTCGTAGTGTAGTGCAGTGGGGTCGCTATGTAGTTATAGGCAGTCGAGAGTAGCCATAGGCAATCTTCTGTGCTGACCAAGCATTTTAATTGGCTCATTGGAGTTTTCAGAACTAAGGAAAACCGACCGGTAATGTTAAATGCCTGCTAAAGTTTATTAAAAGTTGTCTGGCTTCTTAAAAGTGCCTCCATTCCTTCTCCCCCCCTTCTCCCCCCTTCTTTCCCCTTCTATCCCCTTCTCTCCCCATCTCTCCCCTTCTCCTCCCTTCTCTCCCTCCCCCTCTCCACACTCTCTAAAGGACTTACCGTAACTGTGCCAGCCATCTTTTACCTTCCTGTTCATCGCGGGTGTGAATTTCAGACAGTTTCCCCCTGCTTTCCCTGGCCCCCACCTTTGTGATGTGTTTGTATGTGTATGTGTGTGCAGACGGTCAATCCGGTTCATGTGGCCCTCACTCTCGCCTGTACTCAAGCTCTGGCATGTTCTGGCTGGCACTTGGCAGAACATTGCAGGGCAGCTAGTGATGGAGGAAGAGGAGGCATAGGTTCTCAACACAATACTGGAGACCTTGGTGGAGGAGGTTCAGGGGAGGGTCAAGGGGAAAGAATACTAATTCACAATCTTATCCATCTTTCCTGCTGCAGTTTAACTTTGGGTTCAATTCTCTTCCCACTCTTTTTGCAAACCAAGTGTGAGGGCTCTTAGCAAGATGCTCAGAACGAAGTTCTCTACTTCTCCTGATCATTGGTATAAAAATTGGCATTAACATAGTATTTAATTGTGTTTGATGAATTAACCATATAATAACCATATAACAATTACAGCACGGAAACAGGCCCTCTCGGCCCTTCCAGTCCGTGCCGACCATTTGTTTTCCCCTAGTCCCATCTACCTGCTCCATTTCCTCCATACCCCATCCATTCCCTTCACGTCCATATACCTATCCACTTTACTTTTAAATGTTAAAATCGATCCTGCCTCCACCACTTCTGCTGGAAGCTCATTCCTCACAGCCACCACCCTCTGAGTAAAGAAGTTCCCCCTCACGTTACCTCTAAACTTCTGTCCCTTAATTCTCATGTCATGCCCTCTTGTTTGAATCTTCCCTATCCTCAATGGGAAAAACTTATCCACGTCAACTCTGTCTATCCCTTTCATCATTTTAAAGACCTCAATCAAGTCCCCCCTTAACCTTCTGCGCTCCAAAGAATAAAGACCTAACTTGTTCAACCTTTCTCTGTAACAGAGTTGCTGGAACCCTGGCACCATTCTAGTAAATCTCCTCTGTACTCTCTCTATTTTGTTGACATCCTTCCTATAACTAGGCGACCAAAATTGTACACCATACTCCAGAATTGGGCTCACCAATGCCTTGTACAATTTTAACATTACTTCCCTACTCCTATATTCAATTCTCTGATTTATAAAGGCCAGCACACCAAAGGCTTTCTTTACCACCCTATCTACATGCGATTCCACCTTCAGGGAACTATGCACAGTTATTCCTAGATCCCTCTATTCCACAGCATTCCTCAATTCCCTACCATTTACCATGTACGTCCTTTTTTGATTTGTCCTGCCAAGATGTAGCACTTCACACTTAACAGCATTAAACTCCATCTGCCATCTTGCAGTCCACTTTTCCAAATGGCCCAAATCTCTCTGTAGACTTTGAAAATCTACTTCATTATCCACAACAGCACCTATCTTAGTATCATCTGCATACTTACTTATCCGGTTTTCCACCCCATCATCCAGATCATTGATGTACATGACAAACAACAGTGGACCCAACACAGATCCCTGAGGCACCCCACTGGTCACCGGCTTCCAACCTGACAAACAGCCATCCACCATTACTCTCTGACATCTCCCATTCAGCCACTGTTGAATCCATCTTGCTACTCCGCCATTAACACCCAAAGATTGAACCTTCTTAACCAACCTTCCATGGGGAACCTTGTCAAAGGCCTTACTGAAATCCATATAGACAACATCCACTGCTTTACCCTCATCAATTTCCCTAGTTACCGCTTCAAAACATTCAAGAAGGTTTGTCAAACATGACCTTCCAGGCACAAATCCATGTTGACTGTTCCTGATCAGACCCTGTTTATCCAGATGCTTATATATATTATCTCTAAGTATCCTTTCCATTCTAGAGTAAGTTTCCGAATTGGCACCAAATGTTATATCGCTCCTTTAATGGTGTGGCATTTTAACTGCCGATTCCTACCTTTAATGTTGTCTCTGTGCAACTTACCTCATGGTGGCTTCTGGTACTTAGCCAAAGAGGTTTATTTTCTAACTAGATCTATAGCTGAAAACCTTACCTTGGGCATAATTTTCCTTCTTTCATGCTAAAAATATTTGGGCAATCATTCCCATACCTAATTGAAGACTGAAAACAGTGACTGTTATGGCCTAAACTGTGATCCTTGTAAATGCCTTCAGTATGAAATAACTACTGGTTTGCTTCTTGGGTGTGGTTTATTTCTTTGTGTTTGGAAATTTACAGCTTGCTTTTAGAAATATCTCACGGCGATCCATACTATAAATATTTCCACATGCGTAACAATTCCATTGCTATCAAGGGTTACATTTATCCATTTAGTATTTCCTTTGTTTTCAATAGTTTCAATATTTAGCACAAGATAGATGCTATTTACAACAAACAACTTCCTGAACTATAGGTCATCAACTCCCATATTGAACTGTAATTGAAAAATTATAAAATCTTTATTCTTAAACAAGTCTTGGCAGATATTTCTGTTTGCAAAAGGGGCTCAATCAACTTGCAAGTGATAACTTTAATCTTTAATCATTTTTCTAAAATGCCTTTGTCAATGTCGGGCCTCTTGAAAACATATGTCAGAACATGCTGTTACATACATTTCCTTCTCTTGCATACCTCAGCATTGATAGCAATTTATTGCCGGCAAAAGTATTAAAAACAGTGAAGCAATTTGTAGCTTTTGTCCATATAAAACAACTGGGTATAACGTTTTTGGAGGTATGTCTGAAATCAACAGCCACACACATCTTGATCCTCTAAACAGAAATTTTCATTTTCAGTCTTGATTGAAAAAAATAAGTAATACTTGCCTGACTGCTAGCAGTGGTGATGGGCCTTTGCCTTGGATGTCTGCTATTCTTATATTAATTGTCTCACAAAAATGTTGAGCTGAATAACTTAACCAAGCGACACAAAACAATTCTGAAAGACACATTTCCATCTCAGTTTTTAGCTGGTAGAACTACTACCTTGTGGCATCAGAGACTTGGGTTCAATCCTGATCTTTTGTCTTATCTTTGAGGAGTTTGCAGGTTTTTGCTGTGAATTGTTGTGATTCACTTACGTGATCGTTTCCCTCTATATCCCAAAGTCAAGCAGGTTGGTAGGTTAATTGACCTCTGTAAATTGCCCATGTTATATGTAGGTAAGTGGTAGAATCTGAGGGATGTTGATGGGAATAAAAAAATACAGTAAATATATAATTAATATAGGATTAGTGTAAATGGTTGGCATGGATTGAATGGGCCAAAGGTGATCTTGTTGCCTTTAATTATAGTCCATGGGCCAGAGGGTCCTACCGTGCACCACTCACCCCCACTATGATCCTACTTCTTGGGTGTCATTGTGTTTATTGGTGTCTCTTCTGTTGGAAATATGGTGTTCCCAAGAAATAAACACATTTGAACTATGTTTTTTAACCCCTTATTTCAATATATGTCAAAATTAGGTTTTTCACACTTTGCCCTCTTTCTTGTGGCCCTCTTCCATCATCCTATGTCAACTGGAAAGCAAATCCAGATTTTCGTGTACAGCACTGGAAGCGTGATGATGGGGATGAAGCATTCAAACAGTGTACAAGAAAAGATCTGGCATGGATGTTTTCCCGGAAAGCGAGTAGTGAGAAAGGTCAAGAGCTTCCAGCTTGGGCTGGATTTGTCTCAGCAACAGGTGAGATGCCTTCAAATGTGACCACAATTGACTACTATCATGTGATAAATCATCCCATCATGGAATTTAGTACAGTTCAAAAGTGTTTACGAGCTTCTGAAGAAGCAAGTCATGATGTTGGCCAAGAATGTGTCATTGCAACACTCGACTTGGGTGTCTGCATGAAGGCATATCCTCTCATGTGGAGTCATCCTGCAAAGTACAATAAACACATTGTTGATTGGCACATTTCATGTCATTTATGCATACCTCAAAATGCTTGGAAAGAAAATGGAAGGATCCGGACTTCAGGATGTCCTCATGGGATCGGGACTCATGTCTACTGGTTCTATGACAGGTGTTATGACAGGAAAGAACTACGACAGAAGTCTGCACTGCCATAAGACGATGGTGGAGTGCTTGATGGATTCCTGTCTATGGCTAGAAAAGTTGCAGTGCTGTCCGGTATACCAGAGGAATCAAAGGGCATCTTTCAAGAGCTAATCCGATCGCCAACAAAGCAGGCACTTGCTGAAGTCATGGCCAATGCAGATCTCAACATATTGATGGTCGTATGAGAGCTTCAAAGCTGATGTTCGAAAAAGATCTCTCAGGAAGACTGCACAATTTTGGTTGTCGTACATGGATTCTGTGTGGATTGCTCTCTCATTGATTAGGTCTGTGAAAGAGAACAACTTTCCGTTGTACTTGCACTGTCTGTTTCTTATGCCCGATCTCTTCTTCATCTTTGGTGGTCACAATTACTCCCGCTATCTGACCTACCTTGCTGTGTTCTTGGCAAACATCGATGAATCACATCCTGGCTTTCCTCGAAAGAAGTGCCATCAATGTCTCTAGGTCGTTCATACCAGGAAATTGATGTGTTTTTGACAAAATGATTGAAGAGACGACCATGAAGCATGGCAAATCTTGAGGTGGTGGTAGTGGTGTTGGGCTCTCTGGCATCTTGGAGAATCACAGTGCTTATCAGAGATGGGTTCAAACTTAAACAGAAAGGGCACACTTTCTCTCTGCAACTCTCAGCCTCGCAGGCATGACTTCTGGTACCAATCGCGGAAGCAAACACAGAGATCAACAACCAACTGAGATAAGGAAAAGTGAAGCATGTGTAAAGAAAGCCATTGATGCTGTAAAGAGCTTCCTGAATCATTTTGACGTAGATGACAAGATTGGGTTGTATGTACTCTCTTCTAGTGCACATGTGTCGGCTGAAGTTGAGAACGATGTCATAAAGGTACTTACCACAGGGAGAAAGAGAAGTTCATCAGAGAGCGACGAGAAAAAGACAGCATTCTCTGAACCCATCAAGAATCTAAAGCTCAAAACCATGGCAGAAACAAAGAAAAGAGTGAAGCTGAAAACATCTGACGAAAGGTTATAGAGTACAAGCAACAAAGAGAAATTGCTTTTCAACTGATGGTCAAAGCACAAAGTTCTGGCAGTCAACTCAATCTACTGGAGATTATGAAGTACTCTCTGACCCCTGTACTCTACTCCATTGGTACATCAAAGTCTTTGCAAAGACTGATAAATCCAAGAGCCTACGCTACCTATTGAAAGATGGAGACAACTCACAACCTCCTGCCAGTAACAAGACATTGATAATGGAACAAGGCAATGCTGCATTCTACTATCTCAAAGAGATTCCTGCAAACCGCAAAGAGATTGGCATCAAAATCTTCAATGCATTGTCATCTAATGATGTAGTCTTCAGTACCGATATGTACAAACCCGATTCAGTGAAGTCAAGTGAACGGACATGGCGTGGCTGTGAGGAGAAGAGAATAATCAAAGGAGGAAAGACCAAAAACCCAAGAGATTGGAAGCAGTTCTTGACCAATGATGAGAACAAGAAACAGCTCATTGAACTTCTTCTTGATGTGTGGAGTGAGTATGACATGGCAAAGAGGCTAGATGGAAGGAAGGTGGTCTTCATTAAGGAAGGAGAGGCCACACTTCTTACTTCTCAGAATGGGAAAGAGACATTGCAGTCTGAGATTCAATCCCTGAAGTCAAACCAAGAAGAAACAGACTCACGAGTCATCCTATACTGAAACTATGGCAAAGAGCAAGGAAATGACCACGTACAAGTCAAAAGGCCAAACAGCGATATCTTTTTCATATTGCTTCACTATGTAAACAGCATTCAAGACACCACAATGTTCTTTGACACAGGGAGTGGCAACAGGCAAAGGCTAATAGATGTCACCCATTTTGCAAAGCAGTCCTCCTCAGCATTACTTGGACTGTATGCGTTCTCAGGCTGTGACTCAACGAGTACCTTCAAAGGAATCGGCAAAGTCAAGCCAATCAAACTGATGTAACAAGTTTGTGAAACCTCCGGCAGAACTTGGTAATTTTCATAGTTGAAAATGATATGGTCCTAATTTAGTGGATTTTTTATGAGAAACGTCTTTACTGAGAAACAGACTCATTTGCAAGTACCACATTCACAGACCCCCAAGAAAGAGTGCAACGTATGAAAAAACACGATTTTGATATATATTGAAATAAGGGTTAAAAAGGTTTTTTTCTTGGGAACATTATTTTTCTACCAGAAGAGATACCAATGAATAAAATGACACCCAAGAAGTAGGATCATGGGGTGGGGGGGGGGGGGGGGGGGGGGGGGGGGGTGGGTGCCAGGGATAGGCCCTCTGGCCCCGACTATTAATTGATACATTGATGACATATCCCTACTCAAATTGTGCCATTCTTGGATATTAGAATCCAACATCAGCATTCTGTTTATTTATGGGACAAGTGAAGCTTCTTTGAATACTATGAAACCACACCCTATGGCTGGAGAATGTTGAAATCAAATCAATGAAGTGATTGTAATCAGTGAAGTTCCCACAGTGAAGTGGGAAGCTTCATCATTAATGGAGTTGTCAATTGACCTAAACATTGTAAAAACATGTCAGCAAATAATGCTGCTCCTCACCTTATGGCAGAGGAAAGTCTTTGAAGTAAAATTTGGGGGAAAGACATTTGCTTGAAAAATTCTGACAGTTAAATCTTGGGACTATGACGATTTGTCTCCAAATTCTACATCTGCCTTTCAAGTGGTTCAGGAATGACTCCAAATAGTTATCAACCTTCTCAATAGTTTGAGTAAAAATAAACTGCTGGAGGAACTCAGTGGGTCACACAGCATCTGTGGAGGGAATAGGCTGATGACATTTCGGGTTGGAACCCTTGACTTCAGGAGTCTGAAGGGTCCAGGCCCAAAACAGGGCTTGTTCATTCCCTCCACAGATGCTGCCTGAACTGGCTGAGTTCCTAGCAGTTTGTGTTTTACTCAAGATTCCAGCATCTGTCATTCCTCGTGTTTCTTTTAGTCATAATATGCTTATTCTGATTTGTGAGGAACAATCACTGTCCTTGGGACCTGGTAGGTTCTGGAAAGAGTATGATCTTAGTTCCATGACAAAGGGGATTCTGATTAGTCTGAGCGTGTCCTGTCCCTGGCAGCAGCCCAAAGAAAGCACTGTCCTCAGGGACTAAAACGTGAGCAGCAACAATAGCCATGTCACCAGACCGTGCAGTGGGTGAAGAAGGGGTCACTGGTGCACCCTTGCGAGTTGGTGGTGGGGTCGGAAGCTGAAGCTCTAAACAGTCGGGAGACAGTGCGAGTTGGGGGATGGCATCGACATGTTTATTCACTATATCTGAAATCCGTTAAAAAGGGCTCAGTTAAAATGAGGGTTTACTGTACAGATATTTGTTGATCAATCTATATTTTTACTCTCATACAGAATCCGGTTACCCTGTTGGATAGTTTATGGTTTGGATGTTCGATCTTGCCAACAGGTTGAATAAGCTGCTAGTATTCTTTGAGCAGTGGGTGGAGACTGACTGTTTGAAAGAGCTAGGGACAATTACAAATTTCTGTAACAATAAACCCCCATCATGAGATCTGCTTTTAATAGAAGAGAAACGCTTTTATTTTATCTACACTATCTGTCGCATCGCAAATAAAGTTCAAAATAAATAACAGAATTGTGCTTTTATTGAGGAGTTAACATATTTGCGTTAATAAACAAACTGCAAATATTCATTGCTTGTCATGGGTCAATGGAATTCTGAAGGTCTACACATAAACATGTGCAGCACATTCAGTGGTTACTCAAATAACCAGCATATATAAGTTCCATGGTCCATTTAATTCAATGAAGGTATAAGCTTATTTTCAACAAATGCACGTGTGTCTGTCAAATTTATTTAAGATCCTTATGAGGAGATTGTAAAATCTGCATCTACCAGTTTCATCAGTAATAATTTTTAATTACAAGTCTGACCTGTATATTTTTTTTTAATGATCTAATTTGCTGATTATTTGAATATACAAGCTCCATAATTATTATCATTCTTTTACATATATTGCCGGGCTAAATGTATAACTGAATAGCATTCATTTTGATGCACATCCCAGTTTATAAATAACATGCCATATTGCAATTATTTGTTCTAACTAATGATATGTCAATAACCAGTATTGTACCTGTCATATTTGTTCAAATAAGTCTTCCCTTAATAATTATAGAGCTCCTGATTAAATAACGTCTTCATTAAATTAAAATGGTATGGCCTAGCAATTCATCTTTGAAAAAGTAGAAAGTGTAAAAACAGCAATGTTCTGGGAGTTAAGCCAACATTATAAGCTGGCAGCTGGCAAATGATTTCCATGCGAGTTCATTGTGTAAGGTTACATTGCATGTAGGTGGTGCGATTCGCAGTCTTTTGCATAGTTGAATATATTTATCAGACCCAATTCCAGGAGTCTCTTCAAGGCTTCAAATTAATCTGTATGATCTGTTTCATGACTGGAGCTCTTAAAGAAGTGGTTTTTAGCTGGGTCCATAGCAAGGTGAGTGTTCGAGTGTCACTCGAACGTCACCCATTCTTTCTATCTAGAGATGCTGCCTGCAAGGTGAGTGTTCGAAAGATATAGCATGAAATCAGGCCCTTCGGCCGACCATGTCCACGCCGAATATCGATCAGTTGTTCACACTAAAGATAAACACAAAATGCTGGAGTAACTCAGTGGGTCAGGCAACATCTCTGGAGAAGAGGAATGGGTGACGTTTCGGGATGAGATCTTTCATCAGAATGCTCAGTCTAATGAAGGGTTGTGACCCAAAATGTCACCAATTCCTCTTCTCCAGAGATGCTGTCTATCCTGCTGAGTTACTCCAGCATTTTGTGTCTATCTTCAGTGTAAACCAGCATCTGCCATGCCTTCTTACACTAGTTCTAGCTTATCCTACTTTCATATCTGCTCCCTACATACTTGGGGCAAATCATAGCAGACAATTAACCTAAAAACCTATGCATTTTTGGTGTACGGGAGGAAACTAAAGCACCCATAGGAAAACCATTCAGTCACAGGGTGAACGTGAAAACTTCATATAGACAGAATCTGAGGTCAGGATTGAACCTGGGTATCTGGTGCTGAGAGGTGGCACCTCTACCAGCTGTGCCAATGTGCTGCACATGATTGGGACTGAACTTTCAGAAGGAGTGGGATGCACGTAGGAGCAAACATCCCCCTTATAGGAGGTTATGGCAATAGATATAGGTTATTGAGGAGAGGGCAGGAATAACCAGTACTCATCATCAGGAGCAGACATCCCCCTTATAGGAGGTTATGGCAATAGATATAAGTTATTGAGGAGAGGGCAGGAATAACCAGTACTCATCATCTGTAAAACATATGGAAGGCTTTATTTAAATAACGTTTGGACATCTAGCCCATTGTTGATTGGAGCTGAATCCGTTGATATCTACAATGGTGGAGTCTTCAATGATGGTAGAAGTGAGATTTATTTATTTAAATGGGTGCATGAGCAGATCTGCTTCCATCGGTCAGGACCTACTTCAACGTTCATGGCCATGCTCTTTCTTGGTTATGTTTTTGAAGACCTTCTGTGAATAAATTTGACATGTAAAATTATGTAATACAGTAGGATAGTTGTGTCGTCAAACATTATGACAGACAAGATAACCCTGAGCTCTGAATGCCGTGCACATTGGAAGTGCATGATTTAGAGCTGCATTATTTACAATGTGCAATTTGCTATTCTAGTCACAACTCTTATGGGATCTAAACTTGCCTCTAGGTCAAGCTAGAAAGTACTTTTGAAGACCTTGGGTTAGAAACTGCGCTGCAGCATCAAATGTGTGCTGAATTCGATACCGTGTGGTGTGCCAACCATTGTTTAATTGTGGGCCCACAGTGATAGCTTTCAATATACTGTACTTCTTTCACACAATGTGAAGCATTGTCAGGAATGTGCATCATTTGCCCAGGTACTAAGATATGGGAGAAGGCCAGTGGTCTGAAAGCTGCTTCAGTGGGTGGCATTGAGTTCAGATGGGCCATCAGCAAGTAATTGTGTGATAATGAGTCATCAGAAGTCCATGCACTTCAGACCTTGGTATGTCAAGTCTTTGGAAGACAGGGAAACAAAGTAGACTAATGTTAGTTTAGGAAGGAACTGCAGATGCTGTTTAAACCAAAGATAGACACAAAATGCTGGAGTAACTCAGCAGGACAGGCAGTATCTCTGGGTTTCGGGTTGAGTCTCCCACATTTTTTTTCTATCTTAGACCAATGTTAGTACAGTTTTCGTCAGTGCAGTGCTACAAAATATTTGCTTTCCTGGGCGTACTCAA